>JAHZNF010002438.1:0-14660 GCA_027744215.1 Troglopedetes dispersus
ATATGCGACTCAGGTGACTGAGCCTGTTATGGTGAGCAACGTCCAGCTTTTAAAAAAAGTTATGTGTACTAGTAAGAAAAAATACATCTTTTCACCTTGCTCTTCTTATCTTATTACGGAGAAAAATTCATGGAGTAATAATAATAACAGATATCATAATTATATGCATACCGTCCAACATTTTTAAACACACATTAAATTATGAAAAAATAGTATTTAAAAAAGAGACGAACCAAAATCCCATTTTGTAATCGCCTATAAACGTGTAAGCTGGTTATGGTAATTCTCACTTTATAGAGCTAAAAAAATATGTAATGGAGATAGAAACAAAATGTCCATCTTCTTGGATTTCTGAAGAACAACTTGGGCATTAAATCTTTTTAGAAAAACAAGAAAATGGAAGCCACCAAAGACGAATTTTCCATTCTCCCTCTTTTAATGTCCCTTGTTATGTTCTCTGTACACATTCATTTACATTTTTTTCCACACAGGCATGCTGAAAAGACAAAATATGTAATGTACGATGTTCAGCAAAAGTTTGTACGTATTTGATTTTTTTATTTGAAAATAGTGTTTCAAACCCGACCTTAATTCCAGAGACTTCAGGTAAGTACTATGAAGAAACATTTAATATCCACCTTGTGCACACTTGCTTTTATGTATGTTCATCATTTCATTTTGATGGCTAATGATGATTATAATAGAGGTAGTAATAATAATAATAGTGAAAATCTCTTTTGTTTCCCATCACAGAACTCAAAAACTAGTGGTGATGATGATGATGACGAGGTTTGTAGGAAATGAGTGTTTCCCCTTGCTCACTTGTCTTTCTTGTATTACTTTTCTTTCGAAAGATATGATTAAACAATCTCATTTTCCCAAGCAAAGAAAACAAGTCGGAGGATGAATGTGGTGGCTAAGCTCTCCACTTTCTGTGTCCACCACTATCTTCAAATGGTAAGGCAATACCTAGATTTTTTCTAAACTTTTTAGCCAGTTCACTTTACAAGGCAGGTGATTCGGATGTACATACATAAATGTATGGCTTTGCAAAAGTAACTTAGTACATACATGTAATCATTATCACTTTTTAACCTTCCCTTAATAGATCAGGTCACAATGAAATAAACAATATATATACCTTTATATAACTCATTTCAATATTCTAGATTGAGGAGGAATACCATATAAAAGTTTATCATGGGCGGAATTTAATGGTGTAATCAAATCCAAACACTTCAAATGGTAAGGCAATACCTAGATTTTTTCTAAACTTTTTAGCCAGTTCACTTTACAAGGCAGGTGATTCGGATGTATATAAAATGTATGGCTTTGCAAAAGTAACTTACGTACATGTAATCATTATCACTTTTTAACCTTCCCTTAATAGATCAGGTCACAATGAAATAAACTATATATACCTTTATATAACTCATTTCAATATTCTAGATTGAGGAGGAATACCATATAAAAGTTTATCATGGGCGGAATTTAATGGTGTAATCAAATCCAAACGCAACAAGTAGTACAGGTGGTGGTAGTGGCAGTAGTTACCGCCATAACATCCTCAAGTACAACAAAAAGTGTTTTCTAATAATCATATATCCTTCTTATAAACTTTTAAAATAGCAGCAACGGCCAGTTAACCCTTTTCCTTTTGGCTTTTCTAACGAAATAACGAACCACTCTACACTAATACGAAAGTGGAAGGCATGCTAGATAAAAAATGAAGGAAGGAAAAGGGGGATTCCCTTTTCATGTTGTACATTAGATTGGCCGAGTGAACAGCTTGCTTGACATAATTATTAACATTATTATTATTATTGCATTACATTATCCAGAATCATGCTACGGACGTATACGGCTACATAAGTACACTGAAGAGATTTTTTTAACAATCCCGTGCTTCTCCGGTGTCTTCCCCGAAAAGATACACTCTGGTAATTGTAATAATAATATAATTAGTTTGTAAGGGTGAAATGTATCACTGGTTTCAGTTTCACGATTATTACTGGAAAAAGAGGGTCGAAGGAATAAAAGAAGATGATGATTTTGATGACCATCATGATCATTATTTCGTGCTCCCAATGCTCATTAAGGGTGTTGGTATTTTCCTTTGAATGCGAACACCCTTTCCTAGTCCAGCCTGAGGCAACGCCCTAGTCATTACACTCCCTGGAAAAAATCCTTCTTTGTCTCTGGCCTGGAACGAGAGCACTCGCTCCTCTTCAATTTCTCATGCGCCCGAAAGAAAAACAAGGCTTAGAGAGAGAAGTAAGGAACCATTAGACCATTTCAATTCTTTAACTCTTCTCCAGTTGAGGTCAAGCCGTGCACATGTGGAACGTGAGTGTTTTGTAATATTCATGAAATTAAATTTTTGCTTCAATGGAATTTTTTTGTAAAGGGAGAAAGCTCTTCTGTGATGGTGGCACTCTGCTTCCAATGCTCCCTTCCTTTATTATTTATGATTATTATCCAGTCTATTGGCTTTTCGGTTCAGCCTTTCAAAGGAATAAAAAAAGTTTTTTTTTCTTTACGTCTCCAGTGAATTAGTGGTGAGCAAGTAATAGATAAGGTAAAGTGTATAAAGTAGTATTTTGTTTGAGTGAGTCAGAGTGGATAATATGTAGTACGCACAGTTATTACTACATTACAAATTCTTCTTTTTTTATAATAAACAATAATGGGGAACACACAGGGAGAAGATGGGTCAGGTGTCCATTAACCCATGACCTTTAAGAAGTCCAATGTGTGCATGTCTGAGTGCCCCGCAATGCAATGCACTGTCCACCTATGAAATCCAAAAAAGAGGTATGTAGAGAGTAAAAAAAGAAAGCAGGTAACCTATGCACCCATTTTACCATGGTTCATCATCATCATCATAAAAACATCACAAAGGCCAGCTAGAAACTTTTGGTCGGTGTGGGCTTTTCGAAAGAGTCTTCTGGCTCGAATGTGTTACAACAAGAGCGAAATGATTCCGTGGTGTACTTTTACCATAAAGTGGCACAGACACACACCGAGAGCAATGGTGATTTATGACCAGGGAATTACTCTGTTGGTTATAATAATAATAATGATGATATTAGTGGACTATATACAAACATCAGAGAAGGACCATAATAATAATAAAATGTTAAACTCTGACTGTGTGACCCGTCTGCTCGCTCCTGCTGAAATGAATGTTCTCGTGGAACGCCAAAAATGAAAAGATGTACACGCAATGGAAACGTGCATTAGAAGGCGGCATGTGAAGCTCATCTCATTGCTAATTTTTTACAGAAGGAGGATAGATGCATTTGAGGATGCGTGGGATTAAAAAATCTACCAAATATCACGAAAATCTTCTTTTTATCCTATTTTTTTCATTAAAATGAAATTTTTAGGCCATTTACCAACACAAATACTTGTGATGCGTTTACACCTTTTGAAGTCAATTTATTTGACTTGAGAATGAACGGAATCACTGATGAAGATGCCACATGCGATCTCAAACTTACTGCAGTTAGATGGCAGGAAAAATTAATGGAGGGAGACTGTTGTTCGAGAAGTGATATGTCTACGAGGAAGGATGTAGTAATACTTCTATTAATTTTATAATACACTGCTGTTTATCTCATATCATACCATAACGGTTTCTAATATAAAGATAACAAAAATGAGGAATTGCGTGTTGTTCCATTATGTCTGTTTATAATAAGAAGAAAATAAAGTGCATAATACGTAATAATAATGCGTGTGTGCGTGAAGGATTTTTTTGTTCTTCTTGAGGAGAATCTTCTCTATTGTATGCATTGTCTGTGTGATGATCAGATTTTTTTACCACGGGAAAGTTCGATGGTCATTCCCATGTACACAGTTATGATATGAAAGACCATACGGAACGCTTCTAGTGATGCGTAGCCAACGGGTTTTGATTTACATTTATTAAATAAAAAACTTAAGATAACACTTTTATTCATTTTTGTATGGCAATACTCCTTCTCCAATGGCTTTTCAAGAAGGAAGAAGAAGAAGATGAGCCTTGTGTGTACACATAAACCTATTAGCGTCACATTATTCCATTGCTAATCTCATCACGCATTAAAACACTCTGTAATCTTCTTCCCTCCTCAGTTCTATAATGACGGTTATGAGGTTGTTTTGTTTTGAAACAGGAGACGAGAGGCCGGAAGACACACACACACACATGTGATGCTGATCCTTTTGGAAAAAATGGTTTTAATATGATTTGAAACAAAAAGGTAATGAACCAATCATAAAAGCCAACAATGTATGACACGTCAAATTCCATTTTGTGTGCAGTACTCATCAGATTTCGCATGGTTGTTTGCGTATTTCTTTCACTTCCTTAAAGTTTGCCAAATACGAGATAGTGTCATAGACATATTTCAGTTGCATGGAAAATATGGTAAGCACATTTGTGACTCAAAGAATTTTGGCTATTAAAACGGAAAAGAGTAAATTCCCTGTCTGCCAGGGAAGATAATCATCATTTGGTGGAAAATAATAATCCCAGTAAACTTTTGTTATTATTTTTATGATAGTGTTTAGTGGCATGGCATGCTTTGTGCATGACGAGAGAGAGAGAGACAACAAAAAATAGAAACTTTTTTTTCGAAAAATTCAAAATGTAAGCAAGTACAAATGTTTCACGCTGTTCACAGCTTATTATTGCCCTTTGCCCTCATCATCTCATCTGACACAGCGAGAAGTCCCATCATCCTTGAGAAGTGAGCAAAGGCATGGCCAACAAATTTCCCTTTTTTATTATATGGCTTCCTGACATTATCGTCTTATGTCAAACCAGTGATATGTAAGTTCAGTTGGCAAAAAACCTACATTATGATGAGGATTGCCACAAAACATCCGAGAAGATTCGCTTCGGAGGATCTAATGTGAGGAGGAGACACAATCCTGCGAGTGAGAGGGATTCAAATGAAAAGCAATTAGACATCGTACCAAGGTGGTGGTGGTGAAAATGATATCTACATATGTACACCGTGTAAATAATACTGATAACATCCCTGCTAATAAATAGTGGAAGGCAGAAAAGCAGGGAGGGCGGAAAAAAACTTTCGTTGTTTTTCATCTACAAATGATGGAAAGGGGAATCTACAAAAGCAGCTTATTTATATTCAGATTAAGTCCATTTGCCACTCACCTGTCATTTCATTCAAAACTCCATTACACCTTTTGATCCACACAGTAATAATAATAATCTGCGAGTGATATCAAATTCTCATTCTGTTTCTCCATCCGGTTGGATTCACCACATTATCAATTTTCAATGCGGAGAAAATGCAGATGTAAAGCATTAAGGTAACGTGAGTAAAGAGAGACACGTGAAACAAAAATGCTTTGTTTTTAACTGATTAGTGATGAATAATAACTTCTAACACTGAAAGTTTTGACAATAAGCCTTCTTTTCAGTAAAAAAAAGTTTTATAAAAGCCTTCAATGTAATTCTGTTTAGTATTTTAGTAGAACTTATGGGATTTCTAAAACATCAAATAATGCTTCACTTTTGAATTTCACAAAAAAAATCAGTGCATCTGTAAAATAATTTGTGTAGCCGTTTTAATCACCAAATGTGACGGAACAACATTAACGAACATCCGTAACGATACCGCGTCAGAGCCACACCGCAAAGAAAAATATGAAGCACACCTCTTTCCCAATGGATGTACGTAATCGTCTAATATGACAGGTAAAATTCCTCCTCCTCCTTCTTAGAAGTTGAAAGGGAAAGCTAGGAGGAAAATACTTTAATAAGCATAATAACGGAGTGACCAATCTGGCACATAAAAACTTTCAGACATCAATATAACAGCGTTACAAAACCTACGCTACGCAGCACACTGCATCCCTATGCGCCTCTATAAATTGTTTAAAATAATAGCCGGTATTGTCTGGCCGTCTCTTTCAATTTTTATTTTGCTCCTTCTCAAAAGACGCGAATGAAGTGACTTCTATGTTTGATTGATTAACTGACAATAATTATTATACTTTCGCACTTTTCGAATCCCTCACTTACGCATCATTGCTGCAACATCGTCGTCCTCTTCGGCATCATCAGTTAAAGACTAAATGCAAGTATTTTTTTTGTTCCTTTTCGCAAAATGTCACTGCATTATTGAAGAAAATTACTACATCTTCACTTCCTTCGCCTCTATCATTGTCGAAATAACTGTGTTATGTGTCTGTGTGATGTCTTTATTCATTCAACCATTAAAGAAGAGCGGAAAATATGATGGTCGAATATACGTATATATATTTTTTTTCAGTGGTGGAGCTGATTGTACAAGGCGGATTTTTTTTTGCACAAAACAACTTGCATAGATTTTAACACTCTTCTAATGACTGATGTTTTTCTCCCTTCTTGCAAATTAAAGTTACAAAACGCTCAATTGCGCTATTACAATGGTTGATTCGTATTCATTATTTATTATTATGATGCTCATGATGGTAATAATGGTAATAAAGGAATGGAAAGTGTTTTGGAGCTATTTACTTACGTAGAATATAATAAGATGTAATGTGAAGCTTATCTTCGTTCCGTTCTAACTCTTTTTCGCCTCTCCCCATTCTTGTGTCATTCTCCTTTTTTTTGTTGCCGTCTGCTAAAGTGCAAAAGGGATCAAGAAGCAGGATTTTTTATATAGAAATCCGATTTGTGTGAAGTAAAATGGGTGTTGTTTTATATTATCTGAGCTGTGATGTTTTTTGTTGTTGTTTGAAATGGTGAGTAAGAATATTTTCGTCTGGTTTCTTTAAACCAATTTTTCCCCTCACCTCGAAAGCAATAGTAATAATAATGAATGTATTTACTTAAATGTTTGAAGTAGTGTATAAACAATTAAAAACAACTGTCAATGAACTCTACTTTAAGGTTCAGTTGATAGCGAAGAAGATAACACGCGAGCACATGTTATCAAGAATTAACCATAAAAAATGTGCGCTTGCTTAAGCTTTGCTAGATGATAGATGAGTTGATGCTTCCTCGATTGAAGTTGACAACAAGTTGTTAAAAAATTAAATTTATCTACGCAAGTATGTATGTAAAGGATTAGCGAAAAAAAGCCATGTTCCACGAAGTGGTAGCGCTCCAAAGCAGCAACATCTCGTGTGGAAGACAAACACAAAGTAGTCATCTAGAACCTGAATCTATGAAACGCCATGTGCAGCACATGGAAAAGTTAGCCATATGATTACACTCTTGATGACGAATAAATGAGCAAAAAATGTGAGCGTTTCATTCATTAGACGATAAGTTTGAACATTATCTTGCTGTGTGACTAAATCCTCCGTCACACGCACATTCAGACAAACAGATTCTTCGAAGCCGCCGCTTTGCTGCTGAAATGGTTTATTGCAACAACTGCGTGAAAGCAATGACTTTTTAATTCCTTTTTTTAAAGACTTGCTACAGCTGCCACTGTAGAATTCTTCTAAATGAGAAATTATGTGTTCAGTTGATTAGACTGTTTACTGTGAAAAAAAAACAACAACTCTGCCAAGTCAATATATTAGTCAGTTAGTAGAACCATACCATTTCGTGCCAAACATATGTGCGGCTAAAAAATATTTTGTAGTTCTTTCATTTCAAAAAGACGGTGACACTTGTCTCTGATCAATAATAATAAGCAGGAGAAGTAGAAGTATAGTAACTAACAAAAGTGGAGGAGACAGGTTCGCCTAAAAATTTTACGAAGCGAGAGGGAAGACGACAGGCGAAAATTTTGATGAGTACAGTTCCCTTTTGTCATTTAAAAGAGAAACATGATATGGTCCATGATTTCAGACAAAGTGACAGACAGAGCACAATACCGTCACCAAAAAGAGTACACTCATAAAAAGGCAACGTGTGTGTTTGAAAAAAAAACGAGAACCACAATAAGTGTAATCAAATCAAAGCGAAAATGTCATATTACTATTTTGTGGTCACCAAAAAAGCTTGCATATAAAATACTACATATAAGCAAGAAGATTCCATAAATTTTAAGAAAGAAAAAAAAACGCACCTCTTGGTCTCGGTTTCCTCTCCGTCGTCAGGTTTGATTTTACAAAACACCTCCTTATATATATTTTTCTTTACTTCAATATTGCGTGTTCACAAAAATCCTTACTTTTAGCAAAAACTAAAAAGTTGACGATGATAATGTTGATACGGTGAGATGCTATGCTAATGATCTTCAGAATAAAATCCTTTTAGTAATGTTTCAAAGGAGAACGTGGATGCAACCGAGGTTTGTCCAAATCAGGCTTTACTTGTTTGAGTCTGAGTTTTTTAAGAAAAAAATCATTTCGTATTACAATTTTATACGTCTCTTATTCTTGTGAGTTACTTGTCCTTTTTGTTGCTCATGTTATTGTGTGGGTGGGTGTGTTGTTCTTGTATACAAGCTATGAGGCATCCATTCACAAAACAGCAAGAGCACACTCAAATCTCCTGTTACTAAATAGTTGTACGACGACACTGACGATGATGATCCTTCTCGTAAATTATGAATCAAAACTTGGTCGAAGTCGTGTACTCAATCTTATTGTTTGTTGGTTGTGTGATGTTCATCAATTACTCGGATATGTACATACATATTATGTATAGTTACATAGAAGGAGACAATTTGTTTGTTTATTTTGTTCCCTCCTAATGGAGACTATTCACCATTGCAAGACGAGCAGCACGTTCGTAGTTCATCACTTCACTCGCTTGACGCAATTTTTTGTTGTAGGAATGTGGTTACAAAATGAATTGGCTTGCACACAAAAAAAAGACGCGTGCTCACTCTTGGTATTATAGTAAACTCATAGAACACAGACGAGACTTTTTTTTCGTGCCTTTGGCCAGCTTTATGCTGTTTGTAGACAATTCTTGACACGTTTTACGTTCACGCAGAGAACAATGGCAGAACAATAATTATTGAGTCTTCATATCATCTTCGTCATCCATGAAACATGTGTTGTAACTACAACATAGTAATCACTCTGTCGCGATGTACCCGTATTACGTATTTTGAAACTGGGTTCTTCTTTCTCGTCTCAGAACTGATTCAAGTTAGTTATCACATCCAATTTAGTAGCAAGTAGATTTTGGTCTGAAGCCACGGATTACATAATAAGCGTTTAAAGGATGTTGTTGATGATGATGTTAATTGCGGACACACTTCCATCCACTCTTTTCTCTGTATGCGTGTAAAATAGTAATGTGCGTTCCTTTTTCCTGCGTGTTAAAAATTGTGAGATGATGAAGGATGCTAAAAGCGTCTTAATTGATGAATGGCTTTTTTCCAAGTTGGGATTTATGTGCCATGTACCATCTGACGAGGAGGTTAATGTAGCATAAATCTATGCTAAAAATGTCAATCCCTCTTTAGGTCAATTGGCAATTTCAATGGAAAGGAAAAAAGAACACGACGGGGAGGAAATGTGTACATTACCGATGATTATGACACAACGACACAGTCGAAGAAGGAGAGGTTCTTTACGCGCTGGTATTATTATTACCTTCTCTGGGGCATGTATGTATAACTTGTTATTATTACGCTATTTATGCGCACATATCTCTTGATCAGAAGCACAAACTCATTCACTCATTCAGGGATTGTCAGTCTGTTTAAAATATCATGTCACACAAACTAATACTCAATTGATTTGCTTTGTTTACAAGTTGTTCTCTTGGCTGGTTACAAGCAGATCCTGCGTTGCCACCGCTAAAAACAATGGAGTTCCAAGAGGGCTTGGGTAATGTTGGTGATCAATGAAGAAGACAAGTATTCAATCAACAGCAATTGATAGCAATGAGGACAACAATGAAGAATAAATTCTCTCTGTTGTCTTTCTCTGCTCTTCTTGGCTTGACCACAACAACAAGAATGTTTTGTGACTGACAAGGCACACATAAGTCATAACAGTTTGCTTAATTATGGATTGTTTCTTAACACTGGTCCAACATGACGAGGAGTCAAGTTATAGTTATCGAGTATTCCTTAATCCCTTTAAGAGGTTCACCAAACCAATTGATGATGCCAAGTTAAATAATACTTTTTCTTGTGGGATAACCTTCTTCTCAATGATTGCTCAATGGGTGAACCACACGTTCGAATAAAATTATTCAGCATTCAATGGTAATTGTCAATATTTACCAAAGACGAAAACCAACTTACAACTTTATAAAACCTTAGCTCCACACTTGGTAAACACACACACAATCATGATAATAAAACAAACTTTTAATCAAATAATCCAATCAGTAATTTATTATTAATGATCTTATTACACTGGGTCAAATGGTAGCAGCGGTGGGCTTCCGTCAAGGTTAGAATTATTATGATAATGACGATGATGAATGTATTTTTCAAAGAAACTGTCACACAAAATTTCTTTACTCCTTTTATATAATTTGTAATCAAAGGATTTTGCTCATGAGCACAGCAAACAAGACAAAAAAACCTTCTTTTACTGACCAAGTGACCACTGGCAAAATATGATCAACTTGATGCAAAAACTTGTGGGATGGAAATTGTATGAAGAATTTTCACGAGACGACAAGCACAGGCTCCGTGTGCACTATTCACTGCTCAACACGAGACTGTTGATGTTTTCGTAGTAGACTAGTAGTAAAAGTGGATGTGTATGTGTGAGTGACTAACCTTGTTGTTGCATGCTTGACGTGGGGTATAAAGCGATACGCAAGCAAAAGTCTCTGTCTCCATTTACTGCCTGTTCTAAGCGTAGCTTAAAATAAAAAGGATCTCACACCTTTAAGAAGTTGCAGCAGTGATATGAAGAAGCTGTTGCAGTTAGTTATTGCATTTCGTGGGCTCTTTTTATTCACTTTTTTGTAGGTGGTTAGAATCCTCTGCTGCTTACCTTACCTTATATGTACGGATATCTATGAATGCATGGTTTCTTGTGTTAAAATACTGAACTTATCCTGCAACAGCATTTTGTTGCTTTAAATCATTGAGGAGGACATAAAAAATCAGGACTAAAAGGAGTCAAAAGTCTTACCCAGGAGTTTATTTTTCCCGGCTTAAAGAAAAAGAGAAATAAAGGTGTATCGGTTTCGCTTCGATTTTAATGCTTGCTGTCAAAGCTGATTATTGGAAAAAAAATCCTGTTTTAACACATGACGCCCTCATAGGGATGGATGCTGTCAGACCTCCATTTCCTGATTCATCCAATAGCCCTTTTATTGTTTTTACAGACTCACTTTGTTTCGTTAAACTCTAAAAAATTGACAATTTTGGTGGCAGGAGGTAGCATAAAAAGGGAACCACACTCAAGTGCACAATGTGTCCAGTACTCCATTCCGTCCTCCATTTAAAAAATCCTCCGTGTCAAGATGTAACGAATTTATCATATTATGCAACAGAAGTGCAATGAACAGAGAGAGATACTACAACTAAAACAGTGTGGGTCTCTTCGCCAACGATTACAACAGCAGGTTCCTTGGCGGATATTTGCCAGATGCTCTGCCTGTTTCGACGTATTATCAATTTACCTATCTGCTCCGATCGCACGAGCGTCGCTTCAAGGATTTTTTTTCTGCTGGATCATCATCCTCAATCCTTTCAAATAATTCTAAACGAGACGAAGAAAAAATAAGATTTTTTTCACCGTCAGCGAATAAATATAAGAAGGATCAATCCTCCCAAATAAAGATACTTCTTAGAGCTCTTAATCGAAAGTCAATGATCACCTTTATCAAGAAAAGTTTTTGCTTCGAAAGAGTTACTTGAAGATCAGAACTGCTTTGTTGGTTCATTGAAGCTATCGACATTGTCACATCTTCTTCCTTTTCCTGATTACATGAATTGCATTTTATTACATTATTATATTGTAGGTGGAGAGGATTCCTGATTGATAGCCTCTTACGGAACGACCCAGCACATCATAAAATGATTTCATACAAGAAACCTAGGTACATACAATTCCTTGTAAAAATGTTGGAGAAAGATTTTCATCAGATTTCCGTATACGTGTGTTATCATATCTTCCATGATTCGGTGGAATAACCTGAATTCAAGAAAATATATTTTACTCCACATTACCAACATTTCAGTCTCTCAACGGTATTGTCCCATTGTCATTTATTGGTCATAATATAACCTAGCGTTATCAACCCTCATCATAGGACATTGGATTACAATTTGGTTATTTATATGAACTTGTTTCAGTTTGTGCTTGGTGTAAAAAAAATTATGTTCCGTCTGTAATCATTATTCCTACACTCAACATGACCAAATTTGAAAGCAGGTGTGTGTGTACGACATTGCTTCTGCAGACTGGACACGGATTGCATGCATAATGCAGACAGGGAAAATAGTAATAAAAAATCTTATTTACCTGCATCAAAAATTTTTTTTTGTATGCAACCGTCCACTCGTGTGATAATGATGACGATGATACTTGCTTCTGTTTAATAACCAGGAACCAGCCACTTCTTTTTTATGAAATAATGAGCTGATATTCCCAGAAAGGAAAGATGATGAATAATGCAAGCAAGGCAGCATCCACCAACTGTAAAATGTAAGCTGGTTTTAGGGTATACAGAACACAAATGTGTATATTCGACGAAATTCCCTAGTACGACATGATAATAATAAAAATAATACAATGGACAACTAAACTTTGTCAAAAATGACGATGTCCACTTTTTTGTATACGATCCACTATAACTCTTCTGAATATTCTGCGAAGAAAATGCCACTACTCCTTTTTAGTAAGGACCATCATCATTTTACAATTACTTGATCAAATATTTCATCCATGTAACAGCATCAACGTTTTTTAGATACACATTCAATTCAAAATGTTTTCGAAAGGGTGAGAATAGTAATGACGACAATAAAAGGACGAAGAAAATGCACATTTTAATCGTCCGCTGCTTTTGTACTTGCTTCGTCAGAGTTTCTGGTATAATAAAATGATGTTCGTTGGTGGGTTCTTTCTCCTTTGATGTTGGTTATAAAATAAGGGGCGGCAGAAGCTCACAATCGCGTTACTTCTATACCGACTCAAACTGTCCACAACTCTAGAAAAAGTAATCATCATGCAACAGCAGGTTGGTTGGTCCTCTCAGATCAATCAACAACGTAGAAAGTGTGTACGAATAAAGCGTGGATTTCGTAATGGATCGTTGTCGAGGTGGAGGATTCATTTCACTTTAATTAATATTATCATCCCCATTTGATTTTTTTTCCATGCCATTAATTTCATCACAGCCCTCAGCATGAGTGCTGCCCAAAAATAGAAATTTTCACTCGTCTCTTTCCTATTTAGAAATTCCAACTTACTTTCTTTAGTACTTCCTAATGGCAATCATAAACGTAAAGAGGTGATAAAAGAACTGTGCCGCCGCTGTGAATTTGATTTTTTCCCTGACTAGTTGACCGCCTGCAGCCAGTTTCAATTTTGGTTGCATATATGTTTTCAAAAGAGGTGATAAAAGAACTGTGCCGCCGCTGTGAATTTGATTTTTTCCCTGACTAGTTGACCGCCTGCAGCCAGTTTCAATTTTGGTTGCATATATTCCATTGAAATCTGCCACAGAAATTTCAGTTAATGTGCTGAAGTTTGATATATGATACTCTTCACCGGTTTCAAATGAAAATGTAAATGTTTGATCGTACTTTTAACGTAGAGTCAGTTTGGAACCACATTTTGCGCCAACTGTTGACAAAAAGTGACATCGAAAATACATTTTCAGTTTTTAACTCATTTAAAAAAACAGAAATTTTCTTCCTTGTCGTCGCAAAAAAATTCATCTCACACGCACTTGCAAAAAAAAGAACCTCGCCATATGTCCAATGAACAGTAATTTTTTGCGTTGCTACATTGCGTTCGAAAATTCCATTTTCTTATGTTTTTTTACCGTCCTCGGTTCTCCTCGGTCACAGTCACTTTTTATGACCGCGTGTTTTGACGTACAAATAGTCAACCATGTCATAACAGGCTTTTAACTGATTCATGTCTGACTTTTTTTCTGTTACATGGTTAGTTTTATTTTTCTTCGACATAAACCTAAAAAAAATAATAGAACATCGAAGCAATTACTTTTTGCTGATGTGATACACACTTTTCCCATTTGTAAATTGTACAGATGGATGACACGACAATGTCCCTTTCGTTTCGTTCCTCCTTAACTATCGTCATCGCTCTTGTCGCCATTCTTCTCAATAACATCACAAATAACGACGATTTTCTAAAAACATTGATGACTGCTGAATAATAATATAAGCCATAATAATGAATATTATAACAAAGTCGTTGTTTCGTTAAACTGTGAAATAATATGGGCTATCCTAAAGCCGTCTTTACATTTGGACCTTGCATCACGCGCACGCAAACAAAAAAAATTATGTTACATACTAATGATGATGATGATAAGGCTAGTCCTTCGTCAATGAGACTTGATAGCTACTATCCTACAAATGAGTGGAGCAAAGAGAGAGAGATTTCTCAACAAGTTGTCACATCATCACATGTTGCCAGCTAAAGTGCTGGTTTTTTTATTCCTTTCCCATCTGATTTAACATAATTCGTTTTTACAGCAACGAATTTTTTGTACTTGCTTCGCATTTTTTTCTTGCCTCCTGAAATTAATTCTGACGTGGGTATTGTTGTTATGTTATTGTTTGCTAATTTACATG
>JAHZNF010002439.1:0-14974 GCA_027744215.1 Troglopedetes dispersus
TTAGAAAGTGCTGTGGATGACATGGAGCAGTATATTCAAGCTGGAAGGAAGGTCAAGACCGCCATTCATGCCCTAGCCACGGCTAGTCATGTTTCTCAAAAGAGTTTGCCCGAAGATGATAAGAAGGAAAGAAAATCAAAGCAGGTTTTACAGTAGTCTTCATATTTAAACTCGGTCTTACTGGAGTTTGTAGTAGCAGCTAGTTGACCTTGAATTCTAACTGATGTTTGAGTGAATTGGCATTCATAAATTAAATTGGGGATGGGCCTCGAATGGCATCAACCATTATTACCCGTAGTTATATCATTCATTACTTATTTAGGCCTGCCAACTTAGACCGAAAATTTTACAGTAGTTATTCAACAATATATTGGCAGAATTAATGCTACCATATGAGGATAGCCAGTGTCATTTATCTTTAAAGTGGCCAGTTCTATTCGATCTGTCTACAAAATGTCCGAGTTCCAACTTTAAAGCACATGTCCCCGTGAAAATCAACTCTAATATGTTTGACAACCTTTGTGGTGTCTTAATTTACCCTTCGTCAACTTTTCACATTAAACCTTAATCATTTCACGCACGCAGGATTGTTTTCAAATTGGCTGGTAAATATTATTAGCCTTAAAAAATTTTATTCGACCACATACGGTGTGGACAATCAAAGCAGTATCATAAAAAATTAATGCTTGGATATATGGATATTACATAGATACCTATGTCATATGAGCACTGGAGCATGACGCAAGTAACCACCTCCAGTCGAATCTAATGGAATCGAAAAAAGTAATGACTGATATCTTTAATACATTATTCAGCAAACTGATTTTGTATGCATATATTGTGAGAAGTCAAGTTCAAATGATTTGGTTATTTGTTTCGTTTGAACAAAAAGCCAACTGTAAATTTAATATGCATGGCATAATCGATACATACTAAAAAATAAGTATTTAATAGATTATGTGTAGGTATTTGTTGGAAAAACTGTTGAGCTCATTTGACATGTTCAATTTCCATTCTTATGCAAAAATTTAATAGAAAAGTACACGAAATAATTTAATGTGACACATAACATATAACAGGAATCACACAAACCTACTCGGACACTCACTGAAATTGAAATGTCAAGTGTCTCGTCCCACCAACTTACTTGTCTTGTTCCTGGAGAAGGTAATTTTACAAGTATCCGCATATTTCTGACTAAATGGAAGCAAATATATAGGACTCCAGGAAGGTTTGTTGTCATTCATTCGTTGACTTCTACCAGTACTAGATTTACATATTTAACACGTCATTGAACGCAGTTCTTACAGAGCTGAGGTTACCCTTGTTTCTTGTGGATTTGTTTGGTGATAAAATAATCTTCTATTAAAACTAATTCTAAAACGACAAAAATGATCTCCCAAAAAACTCTCAAGATCATACATTTCACTACCAACATGGCTTGGTTTTGCGGAGCCGTTCCTTATCGTTTTGTTAAGCAAGAAAGTGGCGTCCATCTGATAACTCCATCGTTTACGCTTCAAAGAACCATTTTTGTATTGACGAGTTTCACCTTGAATGTATTTTACATATCCTTTATTGCCTTTCGAGTTTTCCAAAAGATTATTCTGGAGAAAGAGGATGTCTCTGTGGATTTTCTTGTTCAAATGGGATATCTCTTCTTCTGCTACTCCATGCCTGTCGTTTTGCAAATAAATACTTTGTTAAAATGGAAAGAAATACCAGAATTTTTCATTCGATACATGAGGTTCTTTAAAAAATTAAAAACAGATTTCGGCTTGGACCACAAAGGTGGGCCGAGATGTATCAAATTCTTTTCCGCAGTCCTCATTATTGGAGGTCTTGTCAATCTGCAGAACATCATAATCATTGCCAAAAAACCTGACAGGCTTCACTTCCTAACTTCCGTATTAACGGACCCAAAGAGTCATTCACTTTTGGTTCGACTTCCGCTCCTATTCTTTCAAGGATGGATTTGGATGAATACGTGGGCTCATGTTTGGGCATTTTGCTTTCACTTCTATGCGTATATAGCTTGCATGATCTGGACACTTCACGAACTCGAGTTAGTTATTTTTTTCAAATATATGTTGATCTGTGATTTTGCACTTAGTTATTTTTCATGCTGTTGTAATTTTCTTTCTTTATAGCTTAAAAGTGGAAGATGCTCAAACAAGTCATACCCTTCGCAGACCACATATTTTCGTCAAACTACTTCGGGCATTACATATCCTGCATCGTATTTGGCAACAAGGTCATCAGTTCTGGTTTTGCCCTTCTCACAAATACGTCACAATGCTTGTAGCCACCTTGGCTTCCTATGGAGTTATCAAGTTGAAGGGACCACGATCCATAGTCATGGGAGTAATGACAATCTTTGCTTTGCTGTACTTGTGGACGCTGCTGAGAAAGTTTGCCAAGTTGTTGGAAACTTCAGATGAAATGCTGAGAAACTGGTACTTTCAGCCCAAATCTTCAAAGTGGCTCAGGATGTATTTACGCTCATTCCCTCCTTTCAGAATTGATATTGGGAATTTTTACTATGTGAAGAAAACAACCGTCATTGCTGCTTTGTGGACGGTTATTAATAATACTATTTCACTGTTACTCTTGTAAATTGCTAATAATAATAGTAAAATATTAATAAATAATAATAATAATGTTACAATAATTGGAAGCAATTGTATGACCAATTGTGATTGCGACTATTGCACGGGGGAAGATTGAATGTAGAAGATTTTGCTTTTAGGTTTATTTTTACTATATGATCTTGTTGGTCTTAGCATTTTTGGTTTTATTTAATTTTGAAAGAACGAAAGAATATTTATATTGTGTAGTGTTACGATTAGACTGGATAAGTTATAAGGATATGAATTGGATTGCTCCCTGATATTATTTGTCTTAATACAAAGGATTGATTTTTATTAACTGTTACGGTACGAAAAACAGACACGATATTACTCATGTAATGTGACTGATACCTGATAACAATAAAGTCTATTATTATTTATACATGGATAAGTGAGGGGAAGATTGAATGTAGAAGATTTTGCTTTTAGGTTTATTTTTACTATATGATCTTGTTGGTCTTAGCATTTTTGGTTTTATACATGGATAAGTGATAATGAGAATTTATTTAATTAACAATTAGCACAATTTAAAGGATGAAATACACATTGGAATAGGGCGTAAGTTTATTTTGTTATACATACTCTTAATTTCTTTTTCCATTCAGATCAATGATGATATCTTTTGTAATTTTGAAAAAATCAAATATATGTACTCATCTTACGTTCAAATATAGTTTACATGTAGGAGTTGATGTGTACTTGTCTTAAACTAAAACATACAATTAAATGATGACGGCATTATTAATTAAATTATTATTAATTAAAAAATCATGCCCTAATTAAATGTTGACGAATGAAGAGGAAATTATTAGTAAAGATGTGAAATAAGAGCGATTTTGAAGATAAGCTTCTAAGAGCTAACGTAACTACACGGAGTCGAATTTTACTAAACCATTTTAAACAATTTTATGTGGGACTATGAAATCGATGTTGGAAATTGTGCTAGTGTCAATCCTGGAACGATTAAAACATGTCAATTTTTATTATTATTTGTGATCTTTGCACTGAATATTAAAAACTTTATTTACAAAATGGCAAGCATTTATATTCTGGTTACACATAATATGTAATCATGTGATCAAACCTTGAACCTCATATATTATTGTCAAATATTTTAGCACTAATTAAATGTTGACGAATGAAGAGGAAATTATTAGTAAAGATGTGAAATAAGAGCGATTTTGAAGATAAGCTTCTAAGAGCTAACGTAACTACACGGAGTCAAATTTTACTAAACCATTTTAAACAATTTTATGTGGGACTATGAAATCGATGTTGGAAATTGTGCTAGTGTCAATCCCGGAACGATTAAAACATGTCAATTTTTATTATTATTTGTGATATTTGCACTGAATATTAAAAACTTTATTTACAAAATGGCAAACATTTATATTCTGGTTACACATAATATGTAATCATGTGATCAAACCTTGAACCTCATATATTATTGTCAAATATTTTAGCACATTAATCAGTCAGTTTTCACGTTGGTTTCTATCAAACTGCACTCGTCTAAAAATTAATAAATAGCCATCCCTAAAGTAGCCTTAGACTTGTTGATTACGCATAACTTGAAGAACAATTAATGCAAACATAGATATTATCTGAGATTTATTCGCACATCCGGCACAAATTCCCATTTCCTGATAACTGGGGTGCCTCACGCATTGAACTCCAGGTTGGCAATAAACGTATCCATATCCAGTTCCACCTGTTGCCGAGGAAGGAATCCCAATTAACCCCTTAATAATTGTCCGTGCTATTTCCTTTGTTTGTGTGGTCGCAGACGTGGTCTCAGGATAACTGGACATACTAGGATCAGGTGACGATGAAGTTGGAGTGAAGGGCATGATCGGATAAGAAGTAATTGTGTGACATCCGGAGCCCTCAACCGACACACATCTCCTCAGTTCTGGATGCCAAACCGTGTTCAACGGCAGATTCCCTGGAGCAAGTGTCCACTGGTTAGGACAGGTGCAGCGACCTTGGATGCAGTACAATACGGTATTTGTTGTGTCACATGTGAGCAGAGGTTCCAAGCAGTAGTCTCCGGAAATGGATTTAGAGTGGGAAGGGGCTAACGCTGACGTTGACGCGAAAGATGTATAACGATTGTGAGGATTACTTAGAAGGTAATTTCGGCCTCCTTCGTTCCTCCTTCCTTCGTTCGGAAAATTTAATGCCCCACCAGGTAAGTTGGGAGAAATTCCTGAATAACTTGAAATGGGCGGCGGTTGACCAGGAATTATTCCTCCAGCGTTTACTCCATTTATCTGTGGTGTATATAGAGACGGAAGATTTTGGAGATTGGAAGTCGAAGTGTATCCATTATTTCTGAACGGTTGCGTTGTTCCAAGCTGCTGGCCAGGTCCTAACGATGGTACCCACTGGCCACTCGGTAACAGTTTGATTTGAGACAAAATGATGAGTAATGCGACCACAGCATGAGTTGAGGGCTCCATATCTTTAGTAGAAGTGGAAATCCTCGCACGGATTTACTGCGCTAATTCTACAGGCAAAAAGTGTGTGAAATAAAAAACTTGTGTGGGTGGAAGAGGATACCTTTCAATGTGTCTCTTTGTTCTTCTTCATTTTCGTTTTTAATTATCTCAAACTGTAGTATCTCACATTATCAAACGTATCTCTGAGGGACAACCCAAAACGACTGTAAAAAGCCATTAAGATTGGATACAAATGGCAATGCAGTATGTACGTGATTTTGATAACGTGTCAGCACAATAGTTCAAACTAATGACCTCATAGGGTTTTTGACACAACTCTGGTTTGTACACAAATGTAATAGTTTGTGGCCATTTCGTCACCAAAAAATAACATTCAACTAGAAAGTACCTAAACGAACGGGCCTTCATGATTTATCAGGTAACAACATAACTGTTTAAGAACTATCAGGCTAATGACTATGATTGTTTTGCTTCAATGCCTTAAGTAATAAACAAACGACTAATGGAGATGTAATCAGTTTTTTATCCTCGGAAAACATTGATTTGTGTTCCCACTTCCGCTCACCAAACACAAGTTTCAAATGAAAGGAAGAATACAATAGTGGTTTTGAACGCGTATGTAATATTATTATAAAGGCATTTATTCATTTCACTTACGATAATGACTGGAACCGAGCAGAAGGCATGACTTACCAAAACTTGGTTTGGGATTTCATTCATTGCGTATACATTGGCAGGAAGTTTGAGGAACGCCTTAATTTTATGACAGAGGAATTTGGCACGAGAACAGCAGAGTTCTTCAAAACGACTATTTTGATTAAAAAATTATACATGTGAGTGAAAGAGAATATGCACATATGTATGTATGTATTTATGGGAATATGAGAAAATGTGATTATGATGACAATCTTGTAAAAAAGAAAAAAATATTTCACTATATTAGTAGAGGAGTTAAGTACAGGATTTTTTCTCGATGTTTGAGTGAAAGAAAGAACGGAGAGATTTGATATTAAAAACTAACACAAGTCATGGAAATCTTAGTAATGAATATAAAAGACAACAAAACAGCATGTTCTACTTCTTGAATAAATTACAAATCTTTTTTATGGTTAGCAAAGATAATAATTTTACAAGGATTTAATAGATTTCAGTTGTCTCTGCAAACACAATGCCCCATTCCGACTGGAAGTCCGATGATCTGCTGGCAAATGGCTTCAGGAACACATTGAATTATCATTTTACCCCGCTGTGCTTCCCCTGTTAACGTTGTTGTCGGAATGTCACAAGCGGACCCAACCTTGCTCAGACACTTTCCTACATCTTCGCGCCACTCCTTGTCTACCAGAATTCCTCCAAAGTCCAGGTGTTGCAGACACATGCAGGCCTTATCTTGACAAATCAAACTGGTATTTTTGAAGTTACAGTTTTCATATGTGCAGCAGAACTGTCCGGGAGAAACTCGTTGAGGCAGCTTCTCATTGTCTAAAAGAACTTGTTTCTTAGTATCAACACAAGGGTCGTCGCCATTAGGTGTAGTTAACACAGGTAAAAACCTTAGCAGAAGTACAAGAGCCAAAGAAATCAACATTTTCTTCCAAATCACAAAAAAGGTTTTAACTCATCTCAAACTAAGGGCCTAAAATTTATTTTTATTTGTTACAAAGATTCTCAATAATTATTTTACGCGCATAGTATATCAGACGATTTTATCATACTTGATTGTCTTTCATGTCACAAACAACGAATCGAGTTCAATGTATTGATCTAGTAAAGCAAATCGCATTGAACACAAAGTAAAAAATAATCAATGAGATCAAGGAAACTGGGGCACGTCTACCACTGGAATTATCACCGTGGTGTCCAGCCGGTGCCAAACCACTTCCATATGAGACCCGGGTGGCTGGTACACAAATTCCCCATGTATTAGGTCCTGCTGAATTAGTCCCACTTGTAGCTGTTGCTGCAGCGCCTTCGAAGCCTTGTCTTTGGTGCTGAAGGTTGTGTCCTGTTTGTGCACCGTTGCTCCCACTTATACTGGACACTCCAGATCCAAAATATTGAATTAAATGGGGATTCCACTGGTGGTTACTTTGTTGGACAGTGGATCCGTACGCACTTGGAGATTGTGAAGCCAGAGTGGCTTTTGCTGCCGAACTTGAGAGCTCAACACACTCTTGACCCTGGACACAATCCATTCTGAGAATATCTGGTGAATACCAGTACCGCTTCAGAGTGCAAGGCGATCCAGATTGTGATATGCACTGAGAAAGAGACTCATTCCATTCCATATTGTAGTTGTAGAAATAATTGTTGATGTATGTTGCACCTTGTGTAATGCACTGACATTTGTAGTTAATGCAGTACAGGAGAGTTCGTGAAGGGAAGCATCCGTCATCTGTCTGACATTGTTGGTTAAAATAATAATTAGCATTGACCACGGCCACGGCAGCCGGGGCCCAGCTTGGATTCGGACCAGTGATAATTCCAACTTGGTGACCTGAAGCACCTGTGGAACCCGGAACACCTTGAAACTGGTTGTGAACAATAGCGATGATGGGGTGAAATAAGACTACGAAACTGCACAATAAAGTTTCGCTTGCGAGAAGGCAACTCCATCGCAAATAAGAATTCAAAAGTCGCTTCATGTTGAACGCTTAGAAAATGTTTGTTTCTTTCTCTTTACTTGCTATATTTCCTGCTCCTGTCGCTGACTTTGTGTGCATGATGGTTGGAAGGCAACCTGATTTTTATTCTTCTCAAGTAAAGTCACAAGATCTGGTGTGCTTTTAATAGCTTCGGTAAGATGTGCCACTCAAGATCCCTTTTCTGTTAAAATATGTAACCTAAAGAAGGAGTGAATTTGTAATTTTAAAGATTTATTATTCCAAGCTTTTAAGAGTGACTCAGCAAATGAGTCTCTGGAATGCCAATAACATTCAGCGATTCATGTTATCGTTCCAATTCACATTCACTCACGATGCGTAAGTAAAATAATATACTGAAGGGATGTGTATAATAGAAGCTTGTGTTGCATTCGTCGCCCTAATGAAAATGAGCAAATAGTTCTGAGTCAACGAATGCATTAATATCTCCGACCGCTTGGAGAATACATAAATAAATACGTGAAAAATAATATGATAATTAGCGCCGGAAATGCTGACATAATTTCTTAACAAATTCTTTTCACATCGTTTCTGTTTGCATTAGATTTAAGTCCTATCAGCAGAGATTAGGCTGTCGCGACAATCACAACTAATGAGTAAAAAAAGGGAATATAATGTATTCTCTCTCTCTCTCTCTTACTCATGATAGGTGAGAGAGGAAACAAGTAAATTGGCAGAGAATTCGTTTATATTTTTTTATTCGTTTTTTTTTATTTTATGGCTAGAGGCTGGGTTCGATTCCCGGCTAAGGGATTAACTTTTAATTGTTATCATGTTATACATTACCCATAAAAATCCTGTACAAAATAATCTCTAGAATTCGTTTATGTTATATCATACTTGAACACGTGCAGTATACTTTTTTTATTTTTGTAAGTTAGATTGGAACAGTTTTAATTCATAACGCTTTAACACAAACTAGAAAGGGTTTTGGCGTTGTATATAATACAATAGATGTAGTTATAGAGGCTCACGTACAATGCTTATGGTAAGTTTTAATTCTCCAATCTTCCACTTTCACATATTACATAGACATAATACTGCCTGGAATTGGCATCATCAATGATGTTCTTCTTATAGCAAATATAGTCTTCCGGCGAAATGACAATTGTAGTTCTTGCCCACTTCAAGAACGTTTCGGACTCCAACTTAACTTTGTAGTAAATGGGATGAAGTCCTGTCATCACTCGTCTTATATCATTTGGTGACACATCAAAATGATACGTTTGCTCCCAGTTTAGTGTGCTCTTTCCGGAAAATAACTTAAGCATTTTCTTCACATGTAGGTCCTGAACGTTGACAGAAAGGGAGAGTCTTTCCTTCGAGAGACACATGACTTCCAAAATACAATGGAGTTTTTTGAGATTCCAGAGGGATGTGGAAATATCCGTCATAGTCGGTGCATATGCGTCTACTTCTCCTCGTTCAATGAGATGACTCACTAAAGAAAACACACAACCAAACCACAAAATTGTAATTCAACAATAAACAACCTATCCCAACGAGTGTATTACCCAATACTATGAATGTAAGGTAAAACGTACTTGCAAGGGAAAAGTTATAATCCTTGAAGAGCTTTACGAGACCGGACTCAATTACCATTTTAACCATTACTTCGTGACGACGTATTTGTAGCAAACTGGCCATTTCTCCCTTCATTACCAAAGACAAGCTTTTCGACATGGATGTTGTATTGCTGAGTAGAAGCTGCAGTAAATAAAAAATACAAAGTCAAATAAAAATACAAGATCCAAAGATGTCTACAGGTAGTAATGCAATTCAAATACTCAAACACAATTTGACTGAATTTAATATAACAAACAACTGGCATTTTAAATTCTAAATTCGCTTACGTAAGGTCGGTACATCTTATTTGCAACTGCTTGAAAAACAAGATGAAGACACTCTTGCAATTCTTCAACAGTTTCACATCCTGTAATTAAACCATGCCCATAATTAGATCAGAATACAGAAATCACAACTTGCAGAATTTATAATAATACATATTTTTTTAAAATTCTTCATACTTCGAACAACACCCCAAAGCCTGTCAGTAAAATCACAGTCTGCTCTTTTTTGTTCCACAGTTCGTTGTAAGACAGAATCCAGTGAGTCGGAAAACTCTATATAATTAACCACCATTCAAATTATACAACAGATCATACCTTTCTTTCCACTTTCCACCTATTTATTAACGTTGAATTGTGAAACTATTCATATTGACCACTGACTCAGCCACATATTATAAAATAAAAATTAAGCTAACAGCTCACCTGTGGAAGAAGCAATTAATAAATCCATCGCAGGCTCTTTTTCCAACAGATCATGCACCGCTCTTACATTTGCAGAAGCGGTACTTTCGTTTAGCTCATACACGGTGGAATTTAAAAACGACGTAACATCGGTTCCTGACGCGCTATTGGAGCATTCGGCCAATACATTTAACCACCTTTCTAAATCCTCGACTTCTTTCCACAATTCTTGCACAAATGGATTTGCATCTCCAGGTAATGGACGGATGGCCTATGGTATCATAAATAAACTCGAGTTCCAATGAGTTGAAAATTTAAAAGTCTAATATCGTTAAATCATAATCATGAAATCTGTGAATCTTACTATTTTGCTCAAACAATCTTCAGGAGGGATATCGAACATGTTGACAGGATCCTTATACACAAATTCTAAATAAACCTTGCCTTTTGAAGGAAATTCTCCATGCAACTTCTCATAAATTGAGTGGGCCATAGTTGTCGCCTTTCTATTCGATAACTACAAATTTCAAGATCAGTTTTAAACATATTATTGCCAAATAATTGCCACCGCCAGCCAACTTCAATCAAGACATATTATTACCTCAACCAACAAATTATCTTCATGGTACTTTCGAAACGCCTGCATCTGCAGAATTTTCTCATCTGGCTTGTGCCGTCCCATATGGTGCACACTGAAAGCATCAAATGGTCTACGGAAGCCGGTTAGAACTAATCCACTGCCCGCCTCAGTACAATCCACAAATGCAAAAACCGGAGTGTCTTTTGCGTACCACCCATCACCTCCATTTTCCAAATTAACTTCTGTAACAAATGGTTCCTCCTGAATCGTGACTTGTCGCACAGCCCATCTATAATAACCGAGTAAAAATAATTACAATAGCAAATCTTACTTTAATTTTGCTTCTAACTGTGCATAAAAAACTTGCCGTCCATCATTCACTTCCAAAGGCAAATAACTCGTAGGAATCCGGACTCCATCAAAAACCAAAGGAAGGCTCTCAATCACTAGTGCTTCATCAAAATCCTCGTTCAAATCAAAAGGGCACTCCAGTGGACATCCCCCAATGCTATAGTCCACTGAATTTTTCCTTAGAAAATAAGTTCAAAAACATAATTAAAAAATTACACATTTCTTTACTTCAACATGTTAACAACATTTCCAAGCACTTCGGAAACAGAGACACCGGATTGAGTATGGCAATGACGTTGACTTACTTTTTGGAAGTTGCAAACTCTGAAAGAACTTCTCCAGTTCCTTCTTGGTTGTGAACAAACAAAACCATCATTTCACTAATTTCAGTTACGTTGCCTCCAGATGCGCTACGAGTGCCCCACGAGTAACACGGCTTCGAAAAATTTGAAAACACATCATTTCTCAGAAAGAACGGCATGGGGACATCAAGCCTCACTACTTTTCCTGACTTATGAATCTTGCAATGGTTCTTTTCATTTCCTGATGATGTTCCACCTTCACCATCAGCAGGTAGCTCTAAAGTCGATGATTCCGCCGAAGGCATTTTGATTTGAATTGGAAGCAATCAGCAGACAGGAACTAAAAACTATTGATTATCTCAAATTAAATTAAAATAGTGTTTTAGTTTGAGGAAAATCGTTTAAATTTGCCGTTGGGCTCGAGAAATACTTGTTTGCTTTTTTGAACCGGGGACCTCTTGACCACTTCCTTTTACTACAATTACTACTATCGAACGTTAGTGTTATTGATTAACTGTTAACAGAAAAGGAAAATAACTTCAGTTTTTCCACTTTTTGTACTTGCACTTTCATGAGCGAAACTCACTATTGTAAGATTGTAACAAGTTGTGTGTACAAAACAAAGACAGTGAGATACAAAACAAAGATGATGACCACCGGTTGGATCCCGCTCAAAGAAACCAACGACTCTAACTCTCTTGCACAGTCGTAGTGTGTGTTTCCCATTTCTGCAGTTTAGTTCGGCAAATCGGAATAGGTTGGTTGGCTTATGATGATAATGATGAACAAAGCCTTTCTCCTCAATCAATGTCCTCTTCCTCTGTCCTCCATTTGAATAAGTTTTTTCATTGAGTTTTTACCACCTAATACTACGTTCTTTTTAATTGACGATGGTACAACAAAGAATAAATACACAGGCAAGAATTCAATTCATGTGATAATAAAATCGTAATTGTCAATGAGGTCATGTCAAATGTACGGTAGTGCATTAAAGAACTGAACTAACTTGCTTGCTGAAAACAATGACAATTGGTAATTCGCACACAATTCTTCAATTCTTCTTGCATTCTTTTATCGACCAAGTTTTCAAAATGCAAATTAAGGTAATTTTACTACTTAGATGTCACTTTCCCAATTAACTTTAGGTCAAAATTAAATCCAACTGCCATATTGAACGAAAAAAAGCTAAGCGTTGTACCATCAATACCAAGATGCAAAATGCAGGACATGTAGCTAAAGTAACTTTGGATGGAATGCATACACGAAGACATGTGTATTTTTAATTGCAATTAAAATGTAGGCACACACACAAGGAATTTTTTATTACTAGTCGATTGATGCAAAACATATTTCCAGCCAATGATAAAGAAAATTGCCAAAATTATTTTGTAATTATCACAAGGTTAGGAAGATTACATTTGAACAAAAGAACATGAGGCAAGTTTCGTGACTGTCGACGCGAGCATGGATGCGCCAGGAAACGGTGACGATCCTAAAAAAGTTCTGTCAATTGTAGTGTATGAATATTTACATTACAACATTTCACAAATTAAAAGAAAAACAACTTGTGTTTTAGGGGTTAACAGGATTATTCTATGAAAATAAATGTTTCACCCAAACAAATAATTTCAGAACCAGCGCCAGTAGCGAAACTACCCGTGTCGGAGTACCCGACGCGCATTTGTCCAAAGCAGCCAGTCGAGTGGTAAAATCAGCTCTCGAAAAGGTCGTTGACGAATGCAAGAAAGCGTGTACTGAGCTGTGGGGTCAATCGGGTGGCCCTGGCAAAGATCTCTCTACTGATGACGTACAAATTACTAGTAGCAGTACACAAATACTTGTCCCAGTGCACCCATTTCCGGAAGAGAGCATAGCTCGCCTTCCAGCGTCACCTTCGTTCGCCGGGAAACATACAATGCAAGTAAATGCCCAGCGAATTATGCTTATTTTAACAAACATTTAGACAGAACGTGTGCCAAGTACTGCCAGGTCCCAAAAATACAAATCGCCGTAGGATTTTTTTGTAAATGTGTTATGTATAATGTATTTTATGTATGTGATTGGTGAATTCTGGACGTGAGATTTTGCACCACTTTCTCTTAATACTCACAGTACGACTCTAAGTTGGACGGTGGCTTAGAATTACATCGAGAGGACGGGCTTTTTGGAATTGGTAACATCGAAGCGGGCGCAGAATTGTCTAACGGTACTCCTGCTGGTGGAGGTGAATCTCCTGGTGAACCTGGCCTGGGTGACCAACAACAGCGGACGCAGGATCTCGAGTCCCACTTCTCCACGCTTATTGAGCAAATGGCAGATTCAGTAGCACGGGCGGCCGAGGATGGGCTAAGCCTTCCATCCTTTGACTACTTTCAAGACCTCACTAAAAGGTTTACAGACTTGGCGAAAGCCGCCTGTGGATTGTCAGTTAATGTGAACTGCAGACTTGAACGATGCCGGGGAGAATATGGAGCCCCGCCTGGCGTTAGCAGTCCCAACACAAGTAGCCCTAATAATCCACAAAGAAGCCTACCACCCGAGGTAATTAAATTTTTCATGTACTTCAATTAAATTGAATCAATTTTACTCTTTTTCGTGGTAAAGCATCAATCACTGTGTCCGGTTAGGTGAAGGAACGTATCATCCGAACTCTGTCCGAAATAAGAGCTCAATTGGATATGGTTAAAGGTCAATTAAAAGAAAAAAGTGTCACGCCGAGAAGCTAAAGGTACCGTACAGCTCGTTAGCATGAAACGTGCGCGCCAGAAATTTTATTTTTTTCATCAAGTAACGCAATCATTGCTTCCTAAATTTTATCAGTAACGCCCACAATAAGCCTCAATAAAATTTACTAATACGAATTAGATTTGAAGAATTTCAACACATAAAATCTTTATGAGAAATCTCGGATATCCTTTATTTTCGGTTCAAGTACTCATTTCATTATATTCACATATTCAACATATTATCTACGACTATTATGGATGCTTGTGTGCTTAACGGTCTATAAATATCTTAAAATACAAGCCTCCATTACAAACCCTGCCTTGATCAAGTTTGTATAAAAATTGTTTATAAATGCAAAAGAGGTAGGCTGGTAGGTTTCGTAAGTAACTCGTGTTAAACACAACAACAAGTGTGAAAAATCTGATATTGAAAAAGTTGCTTCCTTTGCCAACTCGTTTGTTGTGGCGCAGTATATATATTCTATTGTTGTGTTACCCACTTTCATGGAAAAAATGGCACGTAGAGGGTCCTATAGTTTTTATAAAATTAACATCACACTAGAAGAGATTCTTCAAGTTCGTACAATCTCCCTTTCCAAAAAGCCATACATGAAATATGAAATATTCTCACATACGAAGCGAAGTCAGTGAGATTGCTGCAGGGGAATGTGCTGACTAGACTTTGACTCAAAATCGTTTTCAACTTCGGATTCATCTTCTCCAACAGCTCTCGAGCAATTCGTATTGCTGGGGTCACAACCTTCATTATCATTCTTTGAACGCATCCTGTCAATAAAAGTTTGAGACCTGAGCCTACGAGTAATGAAGAAGACGCAGGTGCCAAGAGCAATTCCAAGCACGATCCACTTGGAAATGAAATCAACCAACCATAGTTGAAAAAGTGCGGATTTGAACTTTTCCATGTTCTCTGGATCAAGGGAAGCGCACTAAAATCAAAATTAAAAAAAAATCATTGATAAAAGTTTATAAAATTATTCATGCTTTTCC
>JAHZNF010002440.1:0-18477 GCA_027744215.1 Troglopedetes dispersus
AAAAACGCAACGTACACATCATTTCTCATAATTGCGTGGTTAACCTACCTTCTTCCGTTTTGCATAGAGTTTGTACCACACGGTTATAAATTTGATCCTTGGAGTGTTGGTCAATATCCATCAACAATTCTCGACCACTCGAGAAAAACACACGGATGAACGGAGTGGGCGTCAGACTTTGAAGAGTTACGACTTGAACTTGAGGATTCTTGTACTGGAGTTGTGACAGATGCCAGTATACAAACTGTTGAGGTCCCTCTTGGGCCCATTTATGCTGAACGTAGTGTATGGCAAAAATCTGCACGAACGGTTTCAGAACAAGTCTACGATTATTCAAATGCTGGAGCGTTCTTCGAATCGGATGAGGACCTCTCATAAAACCCATCGTGAGTGTGACACTTCGCTATTTACAAGCCTTGAATGAAAAAAGAACAGGAAGCAGAGTTAGTAAATTATCCGTGTCTTTACGTCAATGGAACAGTGTTCCAGAACGAACAAGAAGCACCCAAGCATTCACCACCTCCTCCTGCCTTATCAGCCAAGTATGTCACCCTTCACCATAAAAGTAATAACGATTCACACGGAATAGATTAGAGTCAGAAGAGATTAGAAGCGTTTAATTAAACGCACGAACAATACAGAGTCAAAGTTGTCGAAAAAAGAAGTTCACACAAACAATGTCAAAGAATTATTAAAGAAGCACCTTTCCAAGTAAGTAAATAATATTCAGTTTCTGGTATTCCAGTTGAGTTTCGAAACTTTCCTTCGTTTGTCGCCACAGCCTAGAATTAAGCAGGTTAAAGCACTCCGGGTGATTCGTAAAGTAATTACCTTTCTTAGCGATGATCTTAAAAAGGTAAACACCAACAATAACGGAGATTTTATGGGTCCATAATTCACAATTTTAAAAGCATGCAGCTCAGAGTTTTTCTAGGAAGAAATTAGATATCAGTTAATACTAATTAACGTCGATCGAACTAATTTGTTTGTAAACTAATTGCTGATTTGGAATATGGTCAACCCAGTGGTGTGTCCACAACACAACCAATAAAACTCTTATTACATGTTTTAATTTAATAGTTGGTGTGTGAGTGGGCGTTCAGAGGGAAAGTGTTACAAGAAATAAGATTAGAGGGAAATGGAGCAACTAAAGCTGTCCTCAACCTGCAAAAATACTCCGTTCTTGTGTTCTGCAATGTTGGTTATAACGGGTAAAAATGAAGGGTATTTTTGTCAAATGAAAGTAAATCTCGCAATTTTTCCTCTGACGTCCTTTTTCGCATTGATTTTCTTCGAGTGCATTCACATTCACTCACTCACTGGCAATTCTCTCTTTTCCAGCTCGCATTTGCTCTGATATTCTTCACTTGTTTTCATACAGATGGGCCAAAATTTAGACGACTGCGCTCCACATTGTACAAGGGTGAAGTGAGCAGAATTTCAGATGAGTGACGTCGGCTTTTTTGTGTATACAGTTTTCTAATCTCTTTCACTCCCTTTGTTCTTTTCTCCACCCATTTCGTTCACACAAGGAAAGAGAAAGAACTCCAAAAAGACGCTGCTGTCCAAGTAGAGAAAAATTATATGCATAAATGAAAAGATGTTCACATGGATGGAATGGAGCAGAGAATTTCTTTTTGCTGTGGAACTAAAAGAAAGCGTACTTACTTTCTTCGTTCATCAAACTTTTGTACAAATCCCAGTTCACAATTTCTGCAAGTGTTACACTCTGAATTATTAAAAACATTCCCAGAGGAAAAAATAAAACGTAGAATCAAGCCAGCTTGAAGCGAAACGTGAAACCATATGTCAAAAGTATTTTTTATGATGTGATAATGGAGCCCCAAAAACCTCCCCAAAATCCTCACTTTGCAAATTACTTTCAGTAATGATCAGTCCATAAATCGTGCACAATTTTAGCAAGGAAAGGTTCCTTTTAGTTTGTTGTTTTTAATAACGTTCATTATCAGGTCATTTAGTTACAGATCATACTAAAATCAAACAAGAAAAGAAAACCTTTTGTGAACAACAATCTAAATCTTTTACTTAGGGTTTTTAACTCTATAAACGAACATTTATATTCATATTAGCAATAACAATAATATAGGCTGTATTAATTAGTAATTAGATAATAGGTAGGTAGATTGTTAATTCATATTCATTTAAAAACGCAGGAACAAAAGCAGTAAGTAATGATAATAACAACAACAATATTTTTTGGACTACATCGTATGACTTAATATTCTGCAAGAATGCCTACCACGAGAGAAATAAAAATCGTTCCATACTGGGTTGTTTTGTCGCTGTATTTGTTAAAAAAAGTTGGCACATGCTCGTCAAAAAAGGTCACACATCAACGTTTTAAGAGTAATTACCATAATAATCCAAACAGCTTTTAAAATTTAAACTTTCTAAAAACCTCTCCGTGAAAATACAAAGTTATAAGTCTAACCGCTATGAATACTAGTAAAACTTAAGAATGTGGGGCTGTTACAGGAGGGTGCAACAGAATTGATTAAAAATTAGTTACACACATTTATTGTGGGGTAATGTATGTTTTTGTAGAGTCCTTCCTGGTGAAAATATTGTTTCTTTATTCTAAGGATAGTAACTGGAATTTCTTTAGATTTAAGATCACAATCAATCACTCACTATCATATATTACCTCTACTGGAGAAAGCTTTGTCAAATAATTTATCTAATGGTATTCTCCCCATTAGAATGTTTTCCTTTTATAAAAGCTTGTCACAAACATATAAAACATACATGTAAAATGTAAACGAGCTTACATCCTATCGTTTTACTGCTTATCTTAATTATTGTTTTGTGCAACGTGCATTTCAATAATAAACACTTAATTCCTTGCAATAAAAAACAGCAATAATATCTGCAGGGTAGCATATAACATTATAGTATTTTTGGATAGCAAGTGTCAGACTTATGTGCTTTTTTTAAAGTTATTACAACAGAAAGCAAATAAGTCGTTTCGTTCTTTAGGAAAAAGGTGGACTTTGAAAGAAGCAGCCTGTCTCATTTGCAAGAATGAGTAAAGCATCTTCGTCGTACTCGTTGTTGGGGAATTTTTGTTGTGTAGCTTCATTAAATGATTTCTGAACCTTAACAATTCACTGAAAAGTGCAAACACTTACGATTGAGTGCACAGGATAATGAAAATAATGACCACGATTAACAAAATAAATTTTTAGCAATCATACAAAAAAGTATTGAAGAAATCACTAATTTTTAGAGCGTGTAAAACGTTTCACGTGAAGAGACTTTAGCATACAGAACACAGAAATGATAGAATAATGCCCCTCCGTTTCATTCTTAATTTATTTGCTCAATCAAGTGTAAGAAAGACGCAACGAATCATCGGACCCTTTCCACTTCCCAAATTCAGTGAAGAACACAGAAATGAGAGAATAATGCCCCTCCGTTTCATTCTTAATTTATTTGCTCAATCAAGTGTAAGAAAGACGCAACGAATCATCGGACCCTTTCCACTTCCCAAATTCAGTGTTTGTTAAATTCTTGACGTAATTGTTATTCTAACATAATTATTATTTAAATGACAAAACGTAACGTGTGACGGGAAAGTTCATTAACAATCTGGATCCAATTTTAAGGTGTGAGTAAAATCATACAATCCTCAATTATATGAAACTTATAATTATGCTGCTAAAATAAAGAAGCTATGAAACAGAAACACCATTTTAACTCACACTAACTTTGGAAAGTATCTGCTTTCGCCATCATCCTTGTGCATAATTGTCACTCACCAGTATTACTCTTTTTGTGTAGAAATTGTACAATCTACTTACTATGTACATATTCACTTTATATATCTTACAATGCACAGCCTGGTAAAAGTGCTGGGTTTCCCTTGGAGTTAATTGTGTGTATAAAAAGTTACGTTTACATAGTATGAATGTGCATATACACACATCTCTTTGCATTTAGGATTCTATCTATTATAACATTGATTTTTTGGATTAAATTGTGTCTAATGCTGAATACAAATATTGAATAGTAACAGCATAGGTCAAATAGTTTTTCGTCCTTAAATACATTATTGATGATTTTTTAAGCTATTTGATGTTGTGTGTTGTTTATGTTGAACTTATACTAAAATTTTTTATTCATAGTCATCTAGTTCTTCTCATTCAGTTTCCCCTTTCAGCCGTAGTCTTGCAAAATCTTCAAAAATAATATCATCATCCCTGCAAACCAACACAAGAATATTAGTTTACAAAGGAAATTAATGATGTTATTATATTTTACCTGGAATCATTATTTTTTTGTGTAGAACTTACGTATCCAACTGAATCAGATTTTCAGTGGGAACATCACCACCTCCTTCAACGTGGTTTTGTGACGGCGACTTTGGCAATGGAGGAAGTTCTTCCTCTTCAGGTTTAGGATGCATGAGCACAAATGGGAGTTCTGCCGATAGATCCCTGTGGGTTCGAATTTAGACATAACAATTCAATTTACCCCTCTTATTCCCAACCGATCCATAAATTGTTTAGACTGATAAAGAAAAAAACTAAAACAACTTACCCTCCGAGTGGTCCGAGACACAGTTTCACCTTTACTTTGTACTGAACGATGATTCCCAAGTTTTCCTTCGCCGCTGGGTCCGTTATGCTGCTTAAAGCAATCAATTACAAGTCCTCTGAGTTATTAGATTATCATTTAAGCAATTTAGTGGAATATTTCCCTTTGTTAAAAACAACTAAGGACGTTGTAAATTATGAGATTGTTATCCTTTCGAACGAGAAAGCAACATGAGTGTCCTCAATAATTGAATTACATTATCATTTTAAGATCTAAACCAGTAAAAATGTATTATTAGAATGGAAGTTGGGTAGTTTGGGTACAACTACTCACTTCCAGAAACACGCATTATTGATTTTGTATTGAGGACACTCAGAAAATTCATGGGAAAAGGAAATGTATCATGTATTTTTCTGATTTATAGGGACTCACATGGTCGACGAAGCGAGGTTTGTGTCTTCATGCTTCAACTGACCATCCAAGGCAAGACCTCGTTTTTCCTTATTATTTAATAACAGTGGAGTCAGTTGGTACACTTTGGAAAGGGTGAAACCAGGACCTACAGGGCAACCGTCTCTGAAAAATTACCAAGCAAAACAAACAATAAGCTTACCAATATTGCATTTAGAACGCAAGATATTCATTATACTTGGAGATTTCTTGTTCATATATCTATCATGAAAAAATAATGGTTTTGATTCTGCAAGACACTTTTTAATGGCACTAATTCACTGCACGTGTTCCCCTTCTTTACTCAAGTACAATACCAAATACATAAAATGTACATGAGAGAAACGTTTTAATGCGATCACATAATATAAAATTCCTTTAACAATACTTCTTAGGAGCTCAAAGTAATATGGAAATAAATCTTCAACGAATAACCGTCATTATAATACCATGTATAGAAACTAGAAACAGTTTTGGAACGAAGCATTGATTCCGCCAAATAAAGAAACAAAATAAAATTAATTATAGTGGCGGACATAAGAATTTCATCTGAAAGATCCCTTAAAGTATCACCGACTGTTGTTTATTCTTGTACTCCCCAGAAGTTTTGTAAACACCTATAATTAGGCTACATACAAGACTGGAGCCAGTCAACAAAAAGAAAGAAAAGAAAAACAAAGATGAGGTCGATAAAGATAGAAGTAAACACTTACTCGCTCTCCGACTCAGCCACAGTACATTTATACTGAGCAGTGGAAAATAAACAGATGTCAGCGTACTGGCGAACTGACACTTTAATTTTCTTGACAGTTCTATTTGAATTGTTGGCTATATGAACGTTGACGGCTATGGACTCCCCGTGGTGGTATAATTCCTTGTCGAGTGAAGCTTCCAAGTGTAATTTATTTGGTGACATCATGAACTCCTGTAACAAGGATCATGGTGTTATCATGATTAATTATCTTGCATTAAATAATACATCTTCTACAGATTTATTAGGCTGTAAATTAAGACCAGTTGCATTTCTAATTAAATGTCAAAATCCTCGGATTGAACTTACCTTTGAGACTTCTATCGAGGGCTGCTCCCCTTGCTTCGCCGGGGCGTACATAATCTTCCGGATGGCAAGGCGAACAGAGTTTCTGGAAAGAAAAAGCCCCGAAAAAATTCATGAGATCATTATACATTTCGTTTAAGATGACTCTATCATGAACATTTTCAGATTGTCACGAGAGCCTTCCTTTTTTAAAGTGAAAGCGAGAAAAGGATGAGACAGTGCCGAGTTGGTTCTAGAAGTGATAACTTAAATCATCCGGGATTATTGGGCTTTGGAGAGAACATTATTGAAATATAGGGAATACTCGTTGTGACATGCGGGTAGCTATACTATAGGAAACAGCAATGATTACAGTGTGTGCGACATTCTTGCAGCAATCAGAGACTGCAGCCGCTGCTGTTATCGAAATCTCTTTTCCACAACTTTACGAATAAAGATGCAAATTTTTTAACAACTTTCATCTCCAAACAAATAAGGAAATAAGGATAACATTTAACTGGAAATGAAACGTCAACAGGAAATGATTCTCTTGCTTCTTTAATGCTTTTCAGAGCATGAATCACTTTCATTCAAATAAGAAAGAAATACGAAGTGCTCAGGGAAATCAATGATGCATTTTAAAGAAACTTCATTAAAATGTGACGTTCTGTTACTCCTCTTACAAAAATTAAGGCCACACGTTGAGCAGTCGTGTTTCCATAAATTAGAGCACTGCAAGAGTTCCCTTGAAAGTTATAAAGTTCCACATGTACCTTCACAAAGTGTTGCACACTTCGACTCCAATTATGGTAGTGCATTTTTTTAAATGAAAAATTTGAATCAAAAGCTTCAACTCTCTTAACATTTTCTAAATTTAAAAGCTTTCCCAACCACCTACCTGACAAATAAAGGACACCTTTCACGAGCAGCCATGGAAGGCATACAAACTCAGTGGTCATATTTGTAAATAACAGTATAGCATATAAAGTAGGGCAATACATGTGGTTAAATTTCAATCTATTCTGCGAAATCTCCAGTTAACATCAAATATTGGACCCTTGAAGCTTCATTGATGCCAAAAGCATTTCCCCACCAGAATAAGTAATTGAGAACATTTTGTATGACTTCCATCCGAGGTATAAAGCTTGTTTGAGTTGTTCCGTTCCGTGCTCAACTTTGTATCTTATTCGTACAATTCCACGAATAAAACGGATCACGGAAACGAGCAATTTGGCGCAATTCTGTATCTTCTTGTGAGAATCCCATTTATTCTTCGCCTGCTCAATAAGAACACTTTTTGTTCAGTTTTACATCGGAAATAGGAAAGAATGAATTTTTCACATCATTTCCAAAGCCCATCCATTTCCGTTCAAGATAATATTCATTCATTTCAATGGAGTTGCTATACGTATCCCATCTCCAGTTCAGTTTTCTTCTTCAAAGACTTTCTACGTCTAATTCCATTTCTAAGTTCCGTTAAAAGGAAAGAGGAACTCCTACAATGAGACGCTATCAATACCAGCAAGCTAAACTTCTTCATCTTCCCTTCTTTCGCGACTACGACTACGGAGTCCCTATTTTCCGCTTTCTTGTGGATATCATTCTCCATGCATTGAGGCGAATAAAAAAGGAGGTATTCTTCTCTGTGCACATACTTTCTCTCCAAATTTAATTTGTTCCCCTTTCGAAAAAAGTAAGCTTTTCTCCATTCAGCAATAATTAAGTTATGACTTCATTTTTAAAAAAAATGCAAGAAAGGAAGGTGGTGGGAAATGGATATGCACCAGTCTCCAAAATTCAACGTAATTTATGAACCATCATATATTTATGAGTGTGTCTTATTTCGGCTTAAACGTCAACCACGATAAACTCCAAAAAATGTAAATTCCTTGTTTGAATTTTTCATTTAACTTTTTTTCAAGGAAGGCCCATTATTAACTTTACTTTCCGGGTTTTGTTTAAAGTAACTTTTAGTGAAATAAACTCAAGGGGTAAAGTGACTCTACTTACTTCCTTCCTAGAAGAATGATTTATCTGATTCACGTGAAAGGAGAATCAGCATCAGCACCGTTTTAAGTGTAACTAATATTCGTGGAAAGTACCACATTAGCTAATGAAAAGTTCTGATGGCCTCCCTCCTCCTCCATCTCCTCATCAAATATTCAGCTTGAGCAAAAGCAAGTTTTAAACTTCAATTTTTTGGGACATGGAAAGTGGAATAATATTTGCGTACGACATTTATGTTTTAATACTCGCTATTACGCCATTACACAATTGCCCTCGCAAANCGGGTTTCGTTTAAAGTAACTTTTAGTGAAATAAACTCAAGGGGTAAAGTGACTCTACTTACTTCCTTCCTAGAAGAATGATTTATCTGATTCACGTGAAAGGAGAATCAGCATCAGCACCGTTTTAAGTGTAACTAATATTCGTGGAAAGTACCACATTAGCTAATGAAAAGTTCTGATGGCCTCCCTCATCCTCCATCTCCTCATCAAATATTCAGCTTGAGCAAAAGCAAGTTTTAAACTTCAATTTTTTGGGACATGGAAAGTGGAATAATATTTGCGTACGACATTTATGTTTTAATACTCGCTATTACGCCATTACACAATTGCCCTCGCAAAATGCTTGTGCACTAGATTCTTTTTTTTAAAGCAGCCTTTGGTTCGTCGACCAGAAAATTTATATTCAACAAATAGCACCGTGGCGGTGGGCTGTAAGCAAAACCAAGCTCAATTGGAAAAGATACCCTGTCGCAATATTAATGCTCTCGACAGTTGTAAAAACACCGTAAAAGCTACATCAGGTAGTTTTGCGAACTGACAAGCCCAATTGTAGTCTGCTCCAATAACATTGTAGAACATGTCGATGGCTGGAAATTGTTTTGGGAATGGCATGAATTTTTTATTCACGTGCATTAGGAGAACAAGCCGTTTGCGATGTGTGCGGTTCAGGTCCCTCTAATCACATAAAGCCTCCAAGTTACGTTTTTTTTACCTTCGTTAGATTGCTAGTTAGACCATTTTCGTGGATGTTTGGAAAGAGCACGCCCGAAACTGTGAGCACACACAGCCTAACTAACAAAGTAACTCTAATGGTTGTATTATTCGAAGAAAAGCATATATTAAGCCGGAGGGATCCACGAAGGCCGCACGAACATATCACTAAAATGAAGTTTTTATAGGAGTGCCATTAAATCGAGAATGTTATTGCGAGTGAAACATCTCCTCTGTGTCCAGAGTAAAAAAACCCTGAAACCAATAGTTTCGCTCTCAGTCAAACAAGTTCACTCGTAGTTAAAGATGGCGAAAAAAGGAGCAATTTGTGGTTGGAACAAGAAAGGAAAAAGGAAATAGTTAGATGAAGCAATTACCTTTTTTGGTTACGCACAAACCAACTCAAACTTACGTAACAATTGCAGGGTCACACATAAGACACACATAAGAGAAATGAAATAAAAAACAATTTCAAATAGAGAGTGAAACTCGATAACCTCTCATGAATACGAACACACCTGTTTGGTCTTCCCTTGGCGAATGGAATACGTAATTGGAATATATTCTGTTTAGTTTTTTTTGGCTATCTCGATCGGTCATTTCATGTGTACATATATGCATGTGTGTAAATATAATAGCTGCTTTTTCTAGTACTAATGATTTCTAGAAATATTTACTTTTCCCTTAGTTTGCCATGAGCATTGGCTTTTTCATGCATGTTGGCAAACTCACTCGAGTGAATTGAACATCTCCACAGAAAAGTCAGAAGTAATAAATAACCAATATTGTCTGGACGTGAGTAGATTTTTACAAGTTGTAAAATACACTTTGACAATCTATAGTCACTTGACATGAATGGTGCCTGCCGGAAACCGAAGTCTGTGTGCAGAGCAAATACTCGTACTAACATTTATGCCCTGAAACAAATGTGGAAATGTGTGCATAAATAAATATACAACGCTTTCGATAAGTTTCGTTACAATTTCACTAGAAACATATGTAGTGTTAGCCAAAAAAAATCCTAAACACGTATCCGAGTGCAATCCTCGATAATATTGTGCTTTAGACCAAAGTGTGCACAAACAATGGGAAGCAGCCTTGTTTACTTTAAGGATAAAATAAATGATGATGATAAATCCTCATTAAAGTCACTTTCAACCTTGCGGACTCATCGCATACTACAACTAAGTTGAGCTGATAGTAAAGTAGTATTGCACAAGCGCCTTCATCCGACCCAACTTTTCATGTTGCAAAACGTGAGCTGTCCTGTTTCTCTTTCACAATATTGAGACAAATGGTTCCTATACATGGCAGGAAAACTTGATGGGTATTATGGTACACTATTTTGGCTACGAAATGTCTCATTTTTTAACAAAAGTGTGGCCACGCTTCGTCACGCAGAATTCCGAGCAGCTTTCGCCGCCTTCGGTTAACTCTTTCCCGGTTTTCCAGCAAATTCCATAATATGTACATTTATTCTTGTTTTAAAAAATTGTCCTCAATGTTAACAACAACCGGTGGCTAAAATGATCACAGAGAAGAAGTTTGTGTAATGTGAAACATGTTTTTCCCTGCTGAGAAGTTATTTCCGTTGCTTCACCACCTTCCACAAGAAAATTTGCATTATTATGAGTACCCCGAGCTGGGACGTTGGGATCTAGATTCGCCATAAAAAAAGATACGTTTGTGTGCAATACCACCAGTAAAAAGTAATAACATTAGAGTTGACTTGTGGAAACGACAACTTTTAAAAACATAATCGAACAGCTCACCAGGGAATCATAATCAGGGATGATGGAGGAGAGAAAAGTTGAGCAAACGAAGGACAGCGAATAATATGTATCACTTCCTTCCTTGTCTCATTGAATAAACCACACACACAGTGGAGGAGGACGTTTCTTATCTATTATTTCACCACTGTTACCGCCAATCGACCAACGTAACCAGGAGTGGGACCATTATTCTGGTGAAGTGCTATACAAACTTTTTACGTCTACCCATTATATCACATCGTGTCATTTCTATGCAGGTACAGATGCCCGTCAAAGTTGTACTAAATAGGCATTTCCACTTATTCCAAACATTCCGTCATGTCTCCATAAAATGCTACATAGTAGGAATATAAATATGTACGCACGAATAGATAGAGTTTTACGGATTTGTATGTGTACTTTACCTTTTATGAGGCTTGTCATCGACATTTTCTGCTACATATGCTTTCAGCTCGTAGTCGACCCCACAAGGCTTTCCCGTATCACCTGGCGCTGGCTGTAAAGTCACTGAAGCAGGACAGTGTGGAGGTAGCTCAAAGAAGAATGGAAACGCGTTTGCTCCCAATTTTTTCAGAAGACGCTCCTGCAACAAAAAAAATCACACATGAACAGAAAAGATTATGGATGAACCCATCAGATCATAAATATTCATATTTGGTCCAGCTTTAGCGAAGTTTTTAGCAGAAATAGGTAATACACTTAAGAAACTACGAGGAAAGAATCGAGTGGTGAGATTATCAAAAGTGGTCCACATTAGGAGGGGCTGCACGTAAAGCATTCATAAAATGAGATTATTTTATGGTCCTGGCAATATTTTCAGCCTATTTTTATGCCTCAGTTGAACAAGATTTTTTCCCTTGGTTGAATTGAGTGATAACTGAGGCATGATTATGATTACTCCTATTTACGATCGTTGAACAAGGTGCTTTCAAGTCGCTCTCGCGCATTCATGCGCTAATACACAAGGTTTTTCCTGGGAGAAAAAAATGTAGCACTTCGTGCGTGAATAAACATGAATTTCATCAAATATTGCTTTCATCGTCGCATAATATCTTAGTGCTATGTACATTTTCGCACTATACTTAATCCCATTAGTCCGCGAGAGCGTAAGAACATAGTTTTCAGTGAGGCGAGAAAATCCTCTTGGAAATAAAGCCAGTCGCTTTCTCAGGCACGTCCCCACCCATCAATTTCAATAAACCACATTACAGGATTTCCCTGTAACTTGGTGAAGTCTTTCAGTCTACCTACCTATGCTAATACGGTTATCTTGTCACCGTAAATTAGGAGCTTTCCCTCGCATCACTCACGATATAGTTATATCAGTGAGGACAGGCGGATTCCCAACACTGATGAAAACAGGCATAATATACAGTTCATTATGTCCGGATAATTAAATTTTTGATCAGGTACTGACTGACTCAACCAAGCTGCTTGGTTTGGCAAAGAATTCTTTACGCACACAAGATTACCCAGGTGTGTGTGTGTGTTTCGTGTGTGCACATAATATGTATACGAGCGTCTCTTTTTTGTGGGAGTGGATCCACCCGAGAGAAATAACTTCATTAGCCATATTATACTAAAATGCCCTATTGATTGGTTTATTTTGTGACAAGCAACAAACTTTCCCTTCATGCTACTCTGAGTAGAGAAAGCCTTTTATGTTCATGCTGCTTGCTGTCATTTGCGCTCCACTTACTCTTCCCCATTCGATTTTATTACTGATAGACACACATTACTGGGGAAAAGGGAGAATGGGATGATAATAGTGGAGGAGTAATTAGTGATGCTGCTCCACAAATGAACTTTTGTTCAGATACTAAACAAATACACACGACACACATAACATTTAATATGTTCGCTCTTGTCGCTTTCCAACTGAAAATTAATATGGTTTTGTTTTTATCACGCAACCCCAATCCTACATTTCCATTCTGTAGTAGTGCCACCAAGGGAGACAGTAGAAAACGAAAACACACTCGTATAATTCGACGAAGAGTTGTAAACCCGATTATGCGAAGAACTTTCTCTCTTGTTTTCTGTATCTATTTAAACAGCGGGGCGTAGCAAATAAATGACTTATTCCTCCTTTCCTCCGTATTGACAATGACTAAAAGGTCAAAGGACTATGTACATAACCAAAAAAAACAAACTCGAAATTGATGAATGAATTTCAGTGGAAAAACTTTTATAATTACAATTATGAATTCATTCTAGTTGCCATTTGTTCCCTCTCTGATGTTCACTTACAGCTGAGTTGATTCAAAAGCTTTCATGAATTTTATTTGTAGTTTTGTGTAAAGAGTAAAGAGATGATTCTCATGAAAAATATGTATACATACATATATTCCTTTGAAGCCATTATTACGGAAGTTTCTTTTATATTTTGTCACACAGGTCTATGGTTTGATGAAGGTGCTACATTTACTTTTTGATGGTGGCATCCAGCCAGATTCCAATGATGACGGACCATAATAATAGCACTAAATATTTTTTATAACGAGCTTCCCAACTGTACACGCGGCCATTACGATTACCAAAGTACATTTCTTAAAATGGCACTCCCTCTTCACACATAAGACATTAGTGTTTATGAGGTAGTATCGTAAAAAGATTTACTGCGAATAAGGTTCCCAGATATAATAATCATTATTTGTCTGTCTCCCACTCCCTCAGCGCTCTCCCTTCTACCACGTACCATTTCTCCTCGCTTTCAATACTCCAAATTCTGTCAACTGCTCTTGAGAGACGACTGACGAGAGACGAGAGAAGGCGATGCGATATCAGTTTCAAGCATGTTCTGAAATTGTGCTGGTATCAAATTTAGCTTTTAGCTTTTACGATAGAAATGGCCGTGGCTTGGAGTGTCTAAAGGACTGTCACAAAAGACGTCTCGTCCTCTCCACCTCAGCGTCAAGTGGTCTAACATCTATCATTGTAATGAAAATGAAGCACAATAACCCAAGGATATGAAGTATCCAAAATCCATATTAAAGTCTTAACTATACGATTTTATGTGCTCCATAAAAAACGGGAGAGAGAGAGAGAGTATCAGCCCAACAAATGATTCTCTCTATAAATGAAGCACCATTGTTGTTCAATTTTCTCTGTGGAGGGAAGGAGTCATGGAGTGAGTGAACATTTAATTGTCTCCTTGTTCGCCTTTTCAAACTTCGCTTTTTGTCCTTCCCAGCGTGCTTTGTCTCCTCATTCATGCAGTCAGGGCTTGCATCAAAGCAAAGAAAAGCGACAAGAGCGAAAACGAATGAGAGGCTGAGAATGTGGAAAGCATCAGTGGCTTTGACTTTCCCTTTCTGACTTCCTTCATTGCTTTTAACTCACATTACTCGCGCATAACACACTGGCTCCATTTTTTATGTTCGTGTATGGAACCACTGGTGTGTTTATTTCCTTTTCTCCGTCGTCTCCCACTTTTTTATATATTGCTCCGTGAATACTTCAGACATGATGGAATAATAACATTGTAAAAAAGGAAAAAGTGAAAATGTTACGTTTTTTTGTTTCGTAACAGGAAAGGATCTCATCGAAAACGCAACAGTATTATCACATTTTTTTCTCCGAAGAGCCATACCATTGAAGAAGCTAAAATTTGCTAGAGAAGTGGATGTGGAACTACGCATCAGACTCCACATCGAGTGTAGTAATATCACGAGAAGTCTTCTGAGGAAACATTATACTTTTTCGTGGAATGAAAGTATGTGATGCCAAAATAGAAAAAAATATTTGGGTAAGAACATGGGAAAATGATAAATATAGTGTGTAGATGCTTATCTACATTTATAGCTATAACCATTACAAACTTAATATCTTTTTTTAGCAGAAGGTGTCCCTAGGTAAGTTTACAGATATAATGTGGTACACGTTATTTTTTTCTACTCTGCGATGAGTACGTGTGCCATGTCTGATAAGAAAGATGCCTTGGCCAAGACACATGCCAAGCCAAAGGGCAGACTGGTAGCCAAACTACAATGTTTTCTTTTTTTCTTCTTTTCGTTTTCCGCTCTATTCATTCTGGAAAAAAGTACAAATACAAAGACTTTCTTGCTCCAAACACATGCACGAAGGTTATTGGCAGTAACAAGGAAACGGTTTTCTTTTCCATGTGAGGTCTCCATGTGTGTGACTCAATCTGACGAATTCAAGTCCTAGTCTCCCCACTTTAGCATTAGTGCACGCCACATTTCTGGATCAAAAGCATAGATTTGTGAGAACATTTTATTGGTTTCGCTGTGCTTCGTCTCCCTCTTCTCAAGCTTGACGCTCTCTGGCCTCCAGTGTGACCGAAAAAATGTTTATTTCCCAACAATCTTTCACAAGTCGTGCCGTGCCCGCGTGCCTATCTGTTTATATTGTGGAGAAAATAAACTTATTTTTTTCCCAAGAAAGTAAAAGTATTCTTTTCTTTAGCACGAACCAATCCTCCTAACTTTTCTCTCTTTATACGTTATTTCCCTCTTTTATCCGATTTGCAACGCATGTATGAGTTGTTGTGTTGTTGCTTTGTCAAACGAGACAAATACTCACAGCAACACCATCTTCTGCTATGATATCGGATAAGAAGTACGGAGCATAAATGAAGCTACGCCAATATGCTTTATATACTTTTTAAGTATAGGCACGTTTTTCATCTTTTTCATAGTGAAAGTTCGCCAGAGCAAAAAAGTAAAATCTGTTATTTTTACCCAACCATACACACACGACCATCCGTTAACGGAGTGACAGGAAAGCCAGTGAGTTGTAAATAAAGTAGAACAACATCTTTACGCTTGAGCAGCAAGATGAAACAAAAATTGTTCATTCATATCACTAATTCAAATTATATATTAATATATATGTAGCCATGATACGACACAAGAACAAAGATAAAGTGAACTAACATCACAACAAAAAATAACAAAACTGTTATAGGTAAATCTCTTCTTCGCTCCAGGTTTTCAGCAGAGCTCTACCGGAAGGATTCCCACATCACTCAAAAAACTATTTACATGATGATAACATGGCAGAGACTCAACTGTTGTTGGGGAACACGAGAACGAGGAAAAGCTCGAGCAAGACGGGAACTCCAAAGGGGAAAAAAGTCCTCTGAGATTGGTTCTTTTTTATAAACACTATATTTTACACACGAGATAAAGCTAGAATACATGTACCGCTCATAAATGGAACCATTATAACAAGAAATTCCGTGAAATGCATCCATCTTTTTCCATCTTTCTCACTTCTCTCTAAACTTGTCTGGTGGATGAAAGCAAAGCGGGTTTTTTTCTAGGGTGCTCCACACTGCAAAAATGGTGAAGTACCGCTGAAGATTTTTTTACTCTGGGCAACACATACTTTCACCGTCCAAAAATATTTCGTGCTTTACGCAGAAGAGATGAAAAAAGAAGAAACCAAATGTGTTTACATATATATAAAAATCCGGATATTGTATGTTACGTACGTACATAAATATTTCAGTTTATAAAAATATAGAGTGAGATGGATAAGCGAGAGAGAAAAAGAGAGAGTGAAATGGTGGAGAGAGAGAGAGAACTTACTTGAAGTCTTGTGACAGCTTTATTTTGTGATGCTTCGGGAACTGGATAAATCTGCTCCGAAGCAAGATACAAATCCTTCCTAAAAGTCAGCCCTAGAACGTCCAAATCTTCTCGACCATAACGAAACGCGGCTAAAACGTGACCGTACACTTTACGGTCTTTAAGGTACTCGGGATCTATAAGCACCACTCCATCTGAAAAAAAGAAAGAAATATATATATATGTTTACTACAAAAATATCATCATGGCTTAAAATATCCAAAAATCCATCGTGGCAAATATGTACTAAAACCACATATAGTATAGGTATTATTGTATTTACAAATACGGATAAGAATGGTAACAGCAACCTTGTTTCTGATGTACTAAAGGATTCATAAACTGGCGTTTTATTGGAGCTGAGACGTTCCATTTTACGTTTTACGGTTATCGAAAATTTGAAGAATCTCGTGAGGGACTCATTATGATTTGTCTGCAACGTTGTCTGTTTTGTCCCTTTATTGTCACAGAGGGGGATAGACCACATACTATGTGGAACTCGGAGGAGAAAAGAGCTTTACATAGCTTCCATCAGTTCTTTTTTAAAAAAAGTTTTGTTTGGAGTAATGTAGCCTTCCGTGTATGCACTGCTATACAAAAGGTTGTTCATTACACCAGATTTTGCTTTTGGGAAATGGTATCAGTTGAAATTTATAAACTTGAAAAATATCAACCTTCTTTATCTCCCGTGAAGCACCACCACCCTGCACTCATCTCAACAACTTTTGATCCTAAAATGAAATTTACTTCTCAGTAAACACATCACTCAAATTTGGCTTATTATGCACAAAATATCGGAGTGCACGAACGAATTTCTTTTTGAATTCTTATAGACTCTTTTACATGTGCACTTCAACCTTCACTGTACACCGTCTGTTCAAGGGCAAAACAATATATGAGGGGAGGAATTCTGTAATGGAATCGAATATCAAATTTGTATGTAAGAATGCAATAAGAGCAGAAAAAAGAGCACTCTTGTTCTGGAAAATCTTATTACGACGAAGACTCTTCTATAATCAATCTTCAGTGCTCTTGATCAATAAAAAACGAAGTGGAGTACAACACGTCGTATGCATTCGAAGACTTGTGGAAGATGGAAAGTACTTGTTTTTCTTCTGTCAAAATGGAAATTCCAACATTCCGAAGTAATAATATATAAAAGGCATTCAAGATCAAAATGATGCTTCACTATAACTCCACATTGAGGAGCAATATATCTTTATAATATCATTCTTTTGAACAGGATGTATAAACATCAAATGGCACAACAAAGGAAACTCAAATGCTTTCAATTATCTTCAATTGAATTGCGAAACCAAATTTGACGTATGGGCACACATGACTGTTTTGTGTAACAAGTTCATTTCTTTTTATTGTAAAGCAAAATTCCAAAGTTCGCTCCTATTGCAATATTTCTTTTCGCAATCAATACCAAGAAGTTGTCAGAAGATTGGTGAACCCTTGAATTGCCATAAATTGGCCTACGCAAAAATATAAATAAGTAAGAAAAGAAGAAAGTTTTCACAAATTATTCGTGACCTTCTTTGAACTCATTTCTTAAGAAAATCTAGCTCGCTTTTAACAGCTTGCGAAAATTTAATATAATCTACGAACACTGCTGTTGCAACAACTGTCATATATAGAATAATTTGCATAAAATGCAAAGTGGCCCTGTCAATGTCATACACAGACCAGTTGACAAGGAATTACATTTATTTATTTTTTTGCAAATATTTGCAGGAAAAAACACTTCCACCCTTTCATCCCATTCACTGGAAATATCAAAGCGTCAGCGTTCTTTAATTTTATCCTGGCTTTAAAATGCTTATCCTTTTCCGGCGAAAATGCAAGTCGCAAAATACCGTGTAAAGAATTGCTAATGAAGGCTGACGTTGACAAAGTGCACTTTGGAATTTGTTTGCCAAGCCAAGCTGTTTGAAACTGGTTCCATTATTTAATGGCCTTTGGAACACAATTTTCTGTTCAATTTTTCAAGAGTTCATCGGGACCTCTTCCTTCGCCCAAACAGGAACTGCTAAATAATGTGTCAACTTTCAACTTTCTGCCTC
>JAHZNF010002441.1:0-16146 GCA_027744215.1 Troglopedetes dispersus
AGTATGTGCCCGTTGAAATACTTTTTAGTTGGTGGTAAATTAATACCATTCAACAATTCAACTTAGCGTAATTCAACAATTAACGGGAATTTAGAGAAAAGTTTTACATCATTTAATTAACAAAGGTGTTCTTCTTTTCCTAATTTTGAATATAGACGTAATACATTTTTAAGAAAATAAATAGCCATATTGCGGTATAACATAAACTTGCTACTTTCCTTACATAATCCCAGGAGGACATTCTGATACTCTTTTGTGGTACTGATATTCTTTTGTTTAGAATGATAATATTAAGTACTCTGCAAGTTACAAACACATCATTACACAATCTTTACAAAATATATAGCTTACAATTGACTTACTAATGTGTGAAAGTAAACTATTTGTCAATACCATATAGGATCACGAAGAATAATATTTAATGACTAAAATCATTTCTGACTTAATAGACATGTTATTTATTCAAAGTTAAGAACTATAAATAAATACTTTTGACTTTTTGAAAAGAAGTTATTTTGCAGAAATTAACAAAAATTAAAATTACAGACTAGACCTAAATTCAGATCATGTTATCATCGATATTTTATGTAAGGAGATTATCAAGTACGCACTTACTCAATACCAAATCGGAAACAAATCCTAAAAATGTCCAGGAAAAGATCAAAAAGTTGCATCTTACGATTAACTGGAGTGCTTGTTATATTTACCACTTCCACTGCCGCCAGCACCAGAAAGACTCTCCAGCATCCCCTTATGTTTGCGTTGAATATGCTTCTTTACAATATCTTGTCGACTGAATTTTTCTTTACAAAGATTCAAAACAGACTTATCGGCCAACCAAATCCCGCATTGAGAGCACTGAAACTGTTGTTTATGATGTGCCATATGAATCTCCAACTTTAATTTATCCGGACATCGTCTTCGACAATGAGGACATTTATAGCCTTCAACAACCTTTTCTTTCTTGGTTCGACCTCTCTTGGTGGTCTGAACGTTGGGACATTCTCCTCCGGCATTGCGTCTCTTACTTGAAGTGGCTACAAAAGATTTCAAATAATTTGACAAAATGATTACCGCACAACATTCCCCCAATTAACTCCAACTCCAATAAAAATACCATAGTTTTTACCAGTTTCAGTCACAGTTCGACTTTGTATACTATTCAGGTCTTCTCCCGCGGAGTCATTATCATCTTCAAAGTCATGTTTGCTAAAGGCGTCCATTTCATTATCATTGGGCTGATAAATGTCGTGAGCTTCTTCCTTCAAGGCTAAAACAATCACATCATGATGACTAACTAGAATCAGAAGCACCAATGTACGAATTATATAACTACTCTCAAAATTATTAATAATTACAGGAAAGTTCGCCTATTCCAAACATGTGGATATCATCTTCATTCACGATTATAGACGTTCTTTGAGCCAGCACTCAAAGTAGTTTCCGGAACATTGTCAATGGGCGAGGCATGATGGTGATGTGACTGGGTTGACGAAATTACATCAGTCTCAGTTACAACAGGTACAGTCTCATAAGTTTGAACTAGATTGTTCGGAGTGGTGGTAACGGTTACTGCAGAGGGAGTTCCCACTGCACAGTTACTAACGACACTGGCTTCAATGTCTTGCCGGTCTTGCGTTGTGTATCGAACATGAACGATTTGAGGACCAGCGGCTCCAGGAGTTGGCGGATGCTGAAAGAGTCTGCTGACGTGATTGTAACCATTGTCAGTGACACTTCCGTACTTTTGTTTCAAAATCTCCAAACAATTTGAATTATGTGAATAGAAGGGGAGAAGTGCAATAGGCATGAAATTGGAACTTCAGTCCTGTATGTTAAAAAATAAACGCATGCTTATGAAATTACGAATCAAAACAATCTATGATTAAAAATCCATACATTAATAGTGCGTACCGTAATCACTTTCTATGAAACTCTGAAGAAAGTTAATGGCTTGCACAACAGTTCCGAGTCCTGACTGAAGCTCCTTGATTTCCTGTTCCAACTGCTGCATTTTGAAATCACCAATTTCCGAAATCCACTAAGTACGTAACGTTTTTGGATTTAATAAAATAATAGTGTCAGAACTTGATTTGTTTCGCTCATTAATCAAAACCAACATGGGTAGTCGGATATCGAAGAGATGTATGCCAATAGCCAACTGCAAAATTTCAATCAATAATAAAAAACAACTAAAAAGTGAAAATACTAACGTAATATTTGTAAATATAGCAAAACTACACACATGCGTGTCCAATATCTTATCATAATATTTTATTTAAATGACAAAATTGACAATAATAATGATTCTAATGTCTTACAGTATTTTAAGAGTCGTGCACCTGGAAGCAGCAATGACAAGAGAATGAAAGCACCAAAAGGAGCACCTCCGTCCAGCACACGTGTTGACCAAGTTTTTTATAAAGAAGATGAATTTATTTTCAGGTTGCTTTTTTCTAAAAGTCTAGGATAAATAAAGGTTCATCAACCAAAAATCCGCTACATGCTCCTGCACATGGATCGCCCACTTTATAATGTGTAATACGAAAATTGTGGTTCTAAAAATCTCGTGTATGTGCGAATTAATGTGTGCTCCAGTCTTGAGACCAGAGAGAGGGATGAAAAGTGCATTTCCTCTCATATGGCTAAATAAAAAACTAGACCAACCTTACTCTCGTTGAGAACATTCAAATGAACAAGACCACCCGGGCTGTTTTTCTTTGCAGTGGAGCATGGTAAGACTATACTTTTCCACCTCCCAAGCTTAGGCAACAACCGAAGCAGCCCAAAGCTTATTGAAACTTTCTCTACAAGCTATACACGTAAAACACAGCATTGTCATAATAATATGCAAATGCCACTCCGTTTTCCAAAATACATTTATATTTAAAATAAATTTTTTTGCATAAAAACGAGTATAAATTTGAAAACCGATAATTAGCTCATGCTTCATTTTTAACTAAGGAACCAACTACATACATTACAATAGCTTTATACTCTGTTTTTTAAATAGAAAATTGAGGTTTCAAACCATGTTTATTATCGCATTATAGCATCTGGGCGGTCCGTTCGTTTCACAATGTGGTTTGCCATTTACCCACTAAATTTCCCAGTTGGACAATTGGTCATAAAGATCTAGAAGCAAGCTTCCCAAGTAAGTGCTTTTTCCGTCGAGTGTTTAGCGCAGAGTCAAGCTGATCATGACAGTCGAACTTGCATTCTCTGTACGTTGTTGCACATCACACATATATCGCCAGAGAAGAGTTGGTGCTTTCTCCAGACCAACAAGAGACACCGTCGTGAGAGCATATATGAAGGGGTAGACTTTTCTCGGGAATACAGCACTGGTGTTTTACTTGTGTGCACAGAATTGCCACATTTTGCATTTGGCAACCCATGTCGAGGCAACACGTTGCATCAGTTCTCTTACAAACCAAGAATTCTCAGAAGTAACTATATACAGTGCTGTGTGGTTGGTGACATCACGGAATAAAATTTCCTGGGACAAAAATACATTCAAATTAAATACTTATCTTCTTTATAATGCTTCTCAGTCCGAATATAACAATACAGAATTCAAAGTATAATAAATATAACTAACCGCGTTGCATGCTATTTACACCGCTTCAACTAACTTTGAAAACGCAAAGAACACAAATTTAATTAGGTATGCCTACTTTAACGTGAACGAAAAAATCAAGTTTATATTCAATTAAACATCCGCCATTTCTGCCAAGTATACCATACAACATCCAACTGCTGTGCATGACAGTGATTTGTTTTAAAAAAGTAGACAAAGGAAATTCTTTCATCTGTGGTTGTTCAATATACCAACCGCAGTAAAATAAGTGGCACTTACCAACGTGACAGAAATGTATCAATTTTATTTGACTCGTCGAAAAGTGTGCATACATCATCCTCTCCCGCAATTTCAACAACAACATCAATAAACGGGAAATGAAAACGAGTAATCACTTTTAAAATATTTGACTATTGCGTGGGCCAACATGTTTATACATAATATACATTAACTCCAAGGACAAAACGAAAGACGTAAGTAAAGAAGAACTCAATACATGAAGTTTAGCCCAGGAAAGTGTATGTAGTCGGTGTGTATTGTTTTTGCAGGGACATATTTCTCTCTTCCATCATATATTCTTTATTATCAATGAAGATAGTATTATCCATTAGTGATATTACCCTTCAATATTTCCGATTTCCTTCGTAATGCAGTACTTACTAATTGAAGGGGTTATAATTTTGAGAAAGAAGCAGGACGGTTGTGGTAAAATAGTGGATGACATGAAATAGTAGGGCAAGGAAACTGCAGGCGTGCCACAAAACGACTTTATTTTCAGCATTGATTGGGATTTATTCCCTTGGCTAACTTTTTTCTCAAGGCTAGCCAGGGAGCTGGAGACAGACAGAGACAGAACAAAGATGAGTAGCCTTCAGAGATCCCTTACCAAATTATCCTGGACTGGACCCTAACATCAGATCAAAGTGACTGACTGACTGTCTATATAAATGAAATTGAACAACAGGGCACGACAAACAACTTAGAGGACATTGAAAGAAACAGCAGCAGCGTCGTTAATCCATGTGTACCCAGTTTAGTAGATAAGGGTGGTATTAGAAGAAATGTAATAAAAGCAGCACAAGATGGATCTCTTGTGTTATTGTTATCTCGCTTGACATAAAGGGCTAGTATTTTTTCACAAAGACATTTCTAGATGACTTTCTTTCACCAACTTTCCCAATTACTGGAGTGTTTGAAAATGAAGATGGAATTAAAGAAGACTTAGATGTGTACAGATGGTGTAGATGTTTTACTGGTAGGTTCTACAACCTACGCAAGCAATCTTTTATTTCCTTTCCTTCTTCCCATTCTTTCTTTAATATATCATTTAGTTGAAGCACGCTAAGAGAATATCTCAGGTCGCCTGTTAGTGGCACCCATAGGGCACAGCACGATGAGAGACATACTGAAGGCAGCCAGTCAACCGCTGAGTGATGATTACTAGTTTAGATAAGATGGGAAGGTATGAAAGTAAGATATGAAAGTACACTAGCACAGTAAGATAGAATTACGTCTTGAGCAAGTGGTGTCTTTCGTGAGATGGACTCAATTATGTTCGACTTTCTTTTGTGTTTTATTATGTCCACTACTGCCCAGTCCTTAATTGATTCATATGGATCATGGTCGTCTGTGGAACTTACACAATATTTGGCGTACATATTTTTGTTTGGTTTGGGATGACCGCGTACAACATCATTTAGAGGGTATTATATTCTATCTTCCTTATAGATTTTTTATATATTTTAGATATTTTAGCTGGCACAAAAATCCTTCCTACTACTCCCTTTCTTATATTATGCTCATATTATGCTCAGTTAGTTTTCAAAATCCTAGAAGGAAGCACACATGATCCTGGTAAAGGAAATTAAAAATCCCAAAAATATATCCTGTGAGAGTGTTCCCTGAAAAGTTGTTGATATCAGTAGTGAGTCCTGAACCAAAAACAAGAAATTTCATTGCAACAAACCTATTAATTAGAGACTTAGGTTCTGAAAAACATTTTAGTGAAACAACTTAATTAATAGGAAGGGTTTTGGAGGTCATCAAGTTAGGAATTCGGAGCAATGCTGCTGTAAGGTTTGTGGAAGGTGAAAGGAAATTGTCCTCTGGAATTTTTAAGAATCAAGTAGTAATTATTTTCTTGTGAGTCATTGAGTCATATTATATTATTATTACCTCCTTCCATCATCATCCTGCAAAGTGGTTCTATTTTGAGATTCCTTTCATCTCGTCTTAAACTTATCAGTGACTTCCACCCGTTTCTCTTCCGTTCAGTAGATTCTTCTAATCAAAGCAAAGAGTGAAAGTCAGTCATTACTTCTCATTATATAAAGAAGCAGCACAGAAGCATCCAGTGAGCCCAGAAAGTACATATGTGAACACAGTTGTGTTGGTGAGCAGAAGTGGAAAAACGTGGAGGATCGATTTAAGTACTCACACAGATGTAGGTATATAACTTACATTTATTTGTAACTGACCTGAGTACCGGATTAAAGAAAAACCTTTTTCAGCAGCACTAGACCGCACAGCCAGAGGTGTAAATAACAGAATGTGCAAATATTAAAACTACCCAACCAGTATTAGTAATTGTATTCGTTGGAAGATACTGTAGTTCCATTAATTTTAAGCATTTTTTGGAAGAATTTAGTGAAATAAAAACTTCGAAATAATAGACACGAGTGAACCCACCGATAATATAAACGGCTATTATTTTTTACCTCAGAATCATGCGTCTGGTTTTCGTCGTTCCGAATATTTTAGCTATACGTATCTTAATAGCATTGAAAATGAATTTTTGAAAATATTCGCTAACCTTTGACATTGGAGCTAAAACAAAAAGCGTTCGGTAAATCTATATCAAATTCTCTTTCGAATGACACCTTGTTCACTTTCCTATGGTCAGAGGTTACAAAGTTTTTAGCTGGACAAAACTGAGGATTAAAGATATAGATTATTGTTACTCAGATGCAGATGGTATAATACTACAAGAAGCTCGTCCGACTAAGCACATCTCAACAGTTATCGATGATGTAACATGTATGTAGGACATCTCTTTACTGGTTGCTATACTCAGGTTTAGTTCAGGCTTGTATTCAAAACCCCTTCGTTTGTTATGTTTAAAATGTTAGTTGGAAGGAAATCACCCTTTAACCTTGAAGTTATGAAGACAGACAAATTTGGGGCAACTGCAGAAAGTAACATTATAAGTCTGCTATATGCTACACATATTACTTACATGTATAATACTGTTCACAAAAAGCCTACGTAGTGAATATTTTCTTATGTGGTTTTTCATCTTTCACCCATTTGTACAGGACATTTACAGAGATTAAAATTATTTTTCAAGTTTAGGTGGAAGTTGCCTTATTCAAGGTCGATTAGGTATTTTAACCAGAAGAAAGAATATGACTAGCAAGATCAAGAAAGAACCTTTTCCGATTTGGGAAGCTTCCAAAGTCGGAAAAGGCATACCTGCGTGATCTCAAATAAAAGCGGAAGCGTCAAAGATCCAACAATTGAGTTAAATTGAATAGAATTTTTTTTGTAAACCCCTTTCAGGCTCGCCCCTCCACTTCTTCATTCTGTGTAAGCACTATCATCCACCCAGAAGGTCAGTGTGCTTATCTCTTTCCTAAGTTCCACTGTTCCAAATTGTTAATGAAGAGCATTTCCAAGAAGCAAGATTTCCTAGTGAATGACGTGTATTCTCGAATGCCAATACTCGCATAGCTAGACTCATTATCTTTGCCTAAAAAGACCAAAAGCAGACTCTATCTAATGTAAGTGGCAGTCACTGGTGCGCGCAATAATAGTGGAACACATGCGATAATGACAGTAAGCCATGAAGTGAATGAATTCACCGGTCCGACAGTTACAAGCAAAGAAAGGTTCCAACTCGTGTTTTGTTGATAAATGGAAGTACAAAAGATACCAGTTCCCACTCGCAGAAGCCAACTATCAAGAAGCGCTCGTGAGATGAAAGTGATGTAGCGACAACGTCAGAGCGCCTTGAGACAAACTCACGTCCGCATTCGTACTTACCTTTTGCAAGGGGAAGGACAAAAATCCTCTTTATACGTATATATACATTTTGTGGAATCAGGAATGATCCCTTTTCCTTCAGAATTATCGCGGCATCCTCCTCACTACTCCTCCAACAGCAACAGCTAGCAGAACTTCTGGAATCCAAACAGTGACATTAGTCCTTCTCTCTCTCTCCGCTCTTGCCTCCTCGCCGAATCTCCCAAAAAATCGTGACTATTGGAAATTGCTTGCTTACGACATCCGTGCGTTAAGAAAACTGCTACTACGTGTTGTTTTCTGTTTTTTTTGCAAGAGAAAACTCAAATTGACTTGCAGTTTTGCAAATTCTGCTTTTATATTATATTGTAAGTACTCAGTTTACAATATAGTATGAACACAGCTTAAATCAGCCACTTCTCTACGACTCGACTTCCACGTAAACAGTCGTGTTCTTTCCTCTTTAGTTTAATGTACGTTGTGTATTCAGGCCCAATCAACTTTCCGTATTGGCCTGAAACTGGAAGTGGTGATTGGCAATATTTGAGGGAAGAAGCTTGTGTGGAATCGTGCAGCAAGTGAGAGGAGGGAACAAAGTGTACAAACCATTACGACGAGACTTCTCCGTTGTTCAATTCAATTACTGTGCAGCTCCTCTTGAAGATATGGGTAGTGCCCCATAAACATAATAGTTACAATAGTAAAAGAAATATAAAGCCAAAGAAATCGAAGTAATAAAAGTGAAAAAAAGCAACGTGTCCTGTTAAAAATACTTTTTTTTTCCTCTCTACTGATCCTTAATAATAGTATTGCTTTACATTCCCTCTACATTATTATTGCTGGTGTGCTAAAAATGGGAGTACGTGAACGATCCGAAACATCTATCATCGTCAGAGGTTGTCCAACGCAGCTTCTAGCTTAAAAAACCCAAAGCATCTCTTTTTGCCCACGCTTCCATTGTTCCTTTTCCCCTTCTCCTAAAAAAGTTATAGGAAGACCGAAAAGCTGAGAAGCAATTGAATGAAAAATGAACAGCCCCACAAGGCTTAGAAGAGCTGGCGCAGCTCTCAACTCTGCCCTGGAAGGGACGAGCAGACGCTCTTCTTATAATGACGACATTAGCCGCACCAGAAATTTCAGTATTGAATGTGACGTTCGAGATTCAACCGTCAGAGAGGAAGATAGTCTTGTAGTATCATCAGCGTTACTCGATCCTGCCACCAAGACACTTTTTCTATCTGAGAAACCAAGCAATATTCCAGTACGGGAGACCCCGCGTCATTATCTCAAACAGCAACAGAGAAAGGATTGTCGTGCTACATTTTGCAGAACTTTTTTGTGGCTCCTTCTGTGCTTCCTCCTCACAGGTGGGACGCTGGCAGCTGATCCCTATTCAACCAAGTCCTGCAAGTACCCGGATCCTGTTGAGTTTGCATCGGTAACTCCTTCAAATCCGCGCTCTCCATCTAGAAGCGGGTCCTACCCGAATGGCTCCAGAGCCCACGTTGACTGCTACGCTAACTTCCAGGTCAAATACGGTGACCCCGAGCTCATTTGTATGAATGGAGAATGGAGGAGTGTTGGTGGCCGAACTGTGGAGTGTGGTAAGTATAATACCTTTTCGTCTTCTTTCAGGAGCTTGCACTTGCTTAATGACATTCTGAAACATATTGATGCAATTATATTTATATGAGCACCCTTCTCTGTTTCTCCATCCTTCTTCTTTCATTTCAACATGACTGCGCAACATGTACCTTACAATTACATTTTGTAATTAGCAAGCATAATGTGAGGTAACTCATGAAACCATGAAATGAGCTGAGTTTAGTAGCAGTCGTAACATTGCAAAACTCTTGTGAGCAAACGGAGAAATGAGATCAGCTCCCAGCAACAACATCACATTCCGAGTTAATCGCAGTATTAAGAGAAAGAATTGTCTAGACACAGTCATTCATTGAAGGAATGATGTAATGCCTCACATTTCCTTCAATGTCACTCTCACCGATGAGTCATAAGTCCTCTGTCCTTCTCGAAACTCGAATGTTTTAAGCTCTTGTAAATGGTGAAAGAGTGCCACGAGTGGAAATTTCACTTGGTTTGTGTCTTAACAAGAACTTTCTCTCTATGTTTTGCTCAAAGGATAATTAAATGAAATCATGATTTGACACATCGTACGTACACTGGGACTTTTGCTGGCATGTATGTTTAATTTTTAATGCTCAGGGAGCTGTTAGGTTTTTACTACTGCGAACTTGTGCGAACTCCCATGTTTCGCAACAAAACATTGACGACAATGAACGGTGATTGAGATTGAGGAAGTGCACACCATGAATACAAAGAGGGATTAATTCTACCTTTTGGGGCATCCAAACACCCAACCAACTTTATTGTATGTATACCGGATGCGTTTAGTTTGAAAAATCGTTCGTTTCTTATTGTAAATGAAAGTCGATGAATGCGAGCATCACAACAATTTATTTTTGCTAGTGGTATTCCACCCACATAATTCCTCAAGAACATTCACAGCACGTTTGAGCTAAAGTAAGTCATTAAACAAATTGCTAGTGATCAGAAACCAACGTTCGTACCTTTGCTAAAACACTCAATACAGTCTTCTCTCTCTCTCTGAACGACAATTTTAAAATATTGTGTGCGACAGCGGATGTCATAAATTCATGATAATACTAAATCATTTTCCCACATATTCATTAATGAATATGTGACATTTTACGAAGAAATACGTACTGTTCCTCGTAGCAAACTCATTTCAAGTGAGCCGCTGGTAGTGCATTGGTGGTGTTTGTCATTATTAACGTTACATTCTCAAAATAATAATTCAGCTTGCATTTCTATATTGCTGCTCCATAAATATTATCATGTTCCGAAGCGTACATTGACCACCAAAATGAAGCCGATTTCACTATTCTTTTCTTTATGAATTAATCCAAAGCTAAAAACCGAAAAAGAAGAGATCGTGAAAAAATCTTTTTTCGGTGATAATAATAAATTTTAAAAAAAACTTTGATCAAGCAGATTTAAATCGTCGTTCAACTTAAAACACGATGGAAGTGGTAAGTCTGTGAGGCCCAGAGCTGCATGCCCATGCCCATGCATACCTATCACAGCATCATCAGATTAGATAAGACTTGTGCAACGTTGGTTTCAGAACCGACAGTTCATTCCTTTCCTTGTGAGAGAGTCAGAAGTAATTTCGTGGGTAGCACACGCTGTCAATTCTGACTGAAGCGTTGGAAAGAAGATATTGAGTGAAAGACGTCTCCGCGATATTACATATTGTAGTTGTGGGAAAAATTACAAAAATGCCGTCTTGCGGCATAAGAAAGTTGGTGATGACGAGGTGGAGAAAGTGGTGGCTGACGTAGAAAAGATGATGAGTCTGGCTGAATACAAGAGAGAATAATAACGATAATAATATGATGACTTTTCCTCTCATCTCTCCACGGGATGTCATTATATGCTCGGTCATGACATCATCGATCTATATAATCCCCTCCTTGCATTCTTCTTGGACTCATTGCTAAAACTCACAAATGGAGGGTCGTAGTAGTAGTAATCTGCAAGAACCAGAAGAGGCATCAGGGATTGCATCATTGTGTACATTGCTTCCAAAGTCAACATTTACGCACCTTGTGTGGATATGTAAATTAGTGTTCCTAAATGTGAAGTAGGAGGATAAGTACAAGCTAAAGTTTGATCGCTTCGAGAGCTACGAACTGAACCTCAAGAGATGCAAATATGTTGCCTGATGTGGGTGTTATGTAAACATGAAATGTCTTGTTGTAGTGTTTCAACTATTTGGATAAATGGGGCTACCCAAGACTGAGGCATTTCAAGAAACGCTCTGGAATTTGCATATCTGCAGCTTCGAACCTATTTCATGAGTGTTTCTAGTAAAGTGCATAAGTATTTCCACCTCCATAAATTACACTTTGTATGGATATACACTGCACAATACAGAAAGTCTTCACAAAGTGAGCAGTTATACGTTCTCCACATTCTGGTATATCTTTTATTTACTATTTTCTCTACTTGTTGTTTTCTACTGTGGTTCATGAATAATTTCTCATTATCGGTTTCATAGACGAAACTAGACCAACCTGAAGCAGCAGCACACGTACAATTTGAAAGAGCCCCGGCATACTTCCTCCATTCATCATTTCATTTTATGAGCTTGACTAGACATATCCATCACACTTTGAGAAGGAGGAGGAAAACTTCTTTAAAAATGCATAAATCCTCGCTAGACAGCAAATGAAAATACTGGAGAAAGTATAGAGGAAAGTTGGAAAAACCACTTTTTTAATCTAAAGAATGAAAAGTAAACAATGTTTGCAGCTTTCTTTCCTTCCATGTCATTCAAAGGAGCACATGCAAGTTTTGTTGTACATCTTGTCATGAGAAATAAAAAAAAATCTTCCCATTTGCTCAGGCTCATGTGTATGTAGCACATACATGTATATACCTGAAATTTGATATACGGCGAGAAAGACATTGAACGTAATTTATCGCAATCAACCTGTTTGGAATACAAATAGTTGTTTGATCCGGTTTATTTCATACACTCACCTAGCTGTTTCACGCTTCACAGTTTATGGACCTCGGCCCAGAATACCATAAAAACTTGCCGGGGAATGTAGTGCAAACATTATTTTTTTCTTGGTAAAAAAAGGTTAGCTAAAACGATACCACTACTACTATTAGCAAATGATGGTTGAAACTGGGCGGAAAAGTGGTGAGCGTTCCCCAGTGTCGACCATTACACAGGGATACTCTACGACTACGAGCAAGATGAAAGCACAAAAAATTACGTACATTTTGGCCTCTAGGCAATCCATTCTCGTAAACACCCACATGGAACATATACATACTTTTTATCTACCGCTCTCTTCAAGCTTATGTTCGTGCTTTTCCTCTTCATTTATTTCCATCTGGATTGACTTGAGTCGTTGGGCACATCAGAATATCAGATAGAATGATAGTACTTTTCTATAAATTTTTAGCATGTTATATGGTTCCCATATATTGCAGGTATGTTCTGTAATCAACCTGTAATTTTGTGTAACCAAAAGGAATGGGTGTAAAGGTCGAAGAGGGAGATACATAAATAAATATTTAGTTATTATGTGGTTCGCAGGAAGTCGAGTTTATCGCTTCACAAAATATTGTTGGATGGATGAAAAACAGAAAAATAAGTGAAACTTATGGTGCTGCAGCTTGCTCGGAAGGATGAATGGTCGATTCCTCACGCTGTTACTCTGCTCAGCCAAAAAAATCCTTGATCAAGAGCAACAGCATGATAGAGAAAGTGGGAAAGGAGTATTAGGAACAACAAGGTCGGGTCGATATTTCCTTTCCTCGTGTTTGATGGCTGTACGTAATATGCTGTATAGTTTCATGGAGAAAGCATCGGTTTTCCTGAATGAATTACGTTGAGGTGTTGTAGCGTCCACTCTATAAATTACTCATGATAAATATTCTTCTTCGTCCTGTATAAAATTAAATCTATTCGGACTTGACTGTGCTCTCACACATGTAGAGTTTTACAAAAAAGTTTTGGCGAAATAAATTCTTTCGGCATCACTTACCAGAGTTTCAATGTGCGAGTGGCTTTTTCGGCAATACAAACTTGATCAGATTCAGATTGTTAATGGCTTCCAACAAAAATGGCATTACATCTGTGATAGCCTTAATGACTTTTAGTTTACGTAGTGGCAAACCTTTACTCAATATTATGCAAATCACGTGCACTCGCTCTTGCACCTTATAATAACGATCTCAGATGCTGCAAATGATGTGGAAAAAATTACATTTAGTCCCCTATTGTATACTGAAATGCTATTGATTTGGAGATAAGAAAAGGCATTTCTTATCATTCAAGAGCATCTTTTATTAATCCGATATCCTGAGATCTTGAAGTTTTTGTTGAACGAACGAGTATACTTCAAAATCTATTGTCATTAATTAGGTTATACAATCAAGTTATTATATTGTACTCCAGCGACCTCTCAAAATTCACATATCTGTGTGTTTCCCATTCTCCAAAAAGGAAACATTCATTTATGTACATTCTTAAGACTGATGTTCGATGCTCCGAAACAGTTTGAACCATGTGTAAATAAACCAAGTTACACTTGCCGTAAAAATGCATCGAACATTAGCACTGTAGCATTTAAACATTTGTAACAGTTTTGCATAGAACCAGTTAACAGGTAACTATTGTACATAAAATCCAACTAATTAGTCATTGCATCGCATAAAAATCTGAATATTATGTAAGGCGTACGGGAGCTTATTTGAGAATATTCAAATTCTCAAATAAGATTTGATTTTGATTGGTTAACGATTAAAATAATTTTCAAAAAATATCAGATGCACAACTAGAATAGTGGACGATACTTTCTGTGAAAACCGTTTTTTAAAATTCGTTGCCGATAAAACAATTTTTAAAAAATGTCAGATGCACAACTAGAATAGTGGACGATACTTTCTGTGAAAACCGTTTTTTAAAATTCGTTGCCGTTACGGAGATCTCGCGCTAACGGACGGACGGACAGACAGACACACAGACAAACCCAGACCATATAGTCATCTAACAAAACTTTGTTCGATGCTAAATAATACCACTATTGGTGGTTGCATGCAGCATTTCAGTGTGGAGAAAATACCAGATTGTGTGTAATTCAAACTGAGGAGCAAAATTACCCTTTGAGTGATAACCTTAAAGTAGGTTTGTATCCACGTGTATCGTAAATGTTTATCTAGTTGCTTAAAACAAGCGAAGAGGAAAATGGTGGATTTTACTCGCCGGGGAAACTTGATCATCTCGAGTGGTCCATCCGAAACAAGTGAAGTCAGAGCATGTTTTTTCTCAGACTTTACTGGCATCATATGCTATTCACGTGGGCAACATTGAGACCCTGGTGCGACTCCACGGCAGCCAGTCCTTCACTAGAACAAAGAACACAACTTTTAAGAAATAACGGAAGGAAGACGGGAAGGAAAGGCGGAGAAAAGTTTTTCAAGAATAAAGAATTGTGATGTTATTATGTCCAAAGTTTAAAAGGAAATACTGGGAAAGTGCAAGTAAACTCTTTGTGTGTAGTATGCAGTCACTTCTCTTGAAACAATAATGTATAATGTATAAACCTGAAAAGAAAGTTTTTTCTTCCTTATGAGACCTGAAGGCTGCAGGCATACTTAATAACATGCTCCTCTCTCCACTTTCCCTTCTCTTCATTTTTTCTTTCATCTCCCCAGTTTTAAGTAATAACTAGAATACAATGGTCTGTTTTCATAGAGTGAATCTTCAGTAATGATGCAATTCGGGAGCACGGGTGGTCAGGACCGAGCCTCTCTCTCTCTCTCTCTCTCTCTCTCTCTCTCTCTCTCTCTCTCTCTCGGTTTGCTTTTACTTATTCACCTTGAGACCCAGTATTAGACGTCGATTAGCTTGTAAATGAAACTTATGAGTTTTTGTCTGGTTATTGCAATAAACAAAGAGCAGGGAAAAACCTTAGGGCGAAATTCTGTCGTTTGGGCTACAAGGAAAATGAGGATTTACTAATGTGTTCACAGCACATGAATCCAATTCATGCTTCCCCTTCGTGCTCGCTCTTCCCGTAGACATCTCCCTTTCCGGCTGACCTTTCTCTTAAAAAATGGACACCAACCATGATAGTCTTATTAAAGTTAAAACCTTCATTCCTTCCGCCCGATATAGTTATGGTGGTAGCTGTGTGGTGGTGTGGTTGTGCCGTGACCAGAGTAAAAACGGATATGGTTGGATTAGTCAGGACACACACGAGCACGCGGGTTTATGTGAACATATAACCCATTTATATACATATGCATATAGTATCTAGCTCTTTCTGGAGTAAAAACCTTCCTGCTTCTTTTAATGTAATAATATGTGAACACGTAATGCCTGCATTTTATGTCTCTTAAAGTTCCCTGGTTTATAGATGAATTCAATTTTTTTCTCTCTAAAGTGGGTAATAGTTTGACCATCGTCACAGAAGCAAACATCACACCACAACACCAGTACTTTCCTCTTTTCCCTTTCGCACATACGACTCGTCCTGCCTAACGGACGTCACCAAGCACATCAAGCACATGCGAGGCAAGACTCGTTATGAGCTCTCGCGAGCGAGTAGGTGATATGTGAAGTACATGTGTTGTTAAACTTGTACACACACACACGCAGAAGCTGGTTTATTGTGTATGTCTACGGGTTTTTCCTAGTCACTTGGGGGAATCAACAAACAGCGTGCATCTCATGATTTTTTCCTTCCTCTTCTCGTTATTATTAGGTACTCACTTGATACATTATTAAGTGCAATGTGGTGGATTTTTTGCCACTGTTGCATGCTCCAGTTTCGCAGACAACTCCTGCTCGAGGTTATTGTTGTACAGGAACTCGGCTTCCAGTTAAAGTATCCTAGCGAGATTACAGTGCGTATAAATATTTTGAAATCACTGATAAGATCCCATGTTATTTTGAGATCTTCAAATCGCTGTAGCTCCTA
>JAHZNF010002442.1:0-10152 GCA_027744215.1 Troglopedetes dispersus
AACTTGCAGTAGAAACATTGGAGAAAGAAAATAAGTTGGGGTTAATATACAACGATGGAACCAAGCTGTTCTCTGGTGCAGACGGACGCCTGCAGATTTACGTTGGAGACTTCTTTTCTTGTCCGATTGAACAGTTTGGTCCTTTCGATTATGTTTGGGACAGAGGTAATACGTATATTTATTATCAATACATTTAACAAAATACGGAACTTTTTGCGCATTGCATCGGTTAACTGATTCCAGGCTCGTTCATTGCAATGGAGTACGGTTTTCGAAGTGGATACATAGAAGTCGTCCAGAAAGCCCTACGAAAGCCTGATGGTTCATGTAAAGACTGTTAATTTCTAATATTCATCGTTTCAATCAGTAGAAGAAATGTTAAACGATTGAGTGCATTTATATTTAGTCTGAGGAGCTTACAATCTGTATTTTAATTGATGCTGCAGGGCACAACTTCAAATATTTACTGGATACAGTAGTTTACGACAAATCGAAATTTGCAGGTTTGTCTTTTCTTTAAACTTCGTTTTTTAAATGCAAGTGGAATGAAAATTTACATTTGTTGAAACAGCGGCGTCTCAAAAATTTTACTCGATGCAATTATGTTTTGTAGGACCACCAAGAAGTGCTTCAGATGAGGACATAAAGGAATGCTATGCATCCTGGACGAACTGTACTTTACTCACGACTGACTTACTGCCTGAGAAACACATTGTAAGACAAACTCTTGGGGACGACAAAGAAGCTTATCGACGTGTTTTTCTGGTTGAACCAAAACTATAATAATAATCTACCCAAGATCCACATTTACCATCACATTCACTGGATAATACTGAATATTTTTAGGAATAAAAATAATTGGCTATATATTTTTAAATAATTGTTATTGCTAATAAAAATTGTAGGAAGGTAATTGCACGTGCTCGATTTTAATTTATGATTCACAATGGTTCGACGCTCATCAATGAGCTACAAAGATTCACGTAACATTGAAACCTGGATGCGTTTATGTAATGTTGAGGTGAGTATTTGCATTTTGTATCAAATCATGTAATCAATTTTTTGTATCAGTTATATATAGTTATCAGTAGTTTCAAGTTTTGTATGAATAGTTCTTATAAAATCGCGTATTTGTTCTGTCCTAATCCCAAAGCTTAAAAGAAAAGTGGTATTTGTTAATCATCAACAGGACTGTGACAACTGGCAATAATTTTCATTCAATGTGGTTTGCATCATCCTTCGGTATTTACTTACAAGTTACAAGAATTATGTGCATTATCCATCCACAGCTTTTGTAAAAGTTTTTATAACAGCGCGTAGCTGCATAGGTGTTCCGGTCCCGGCTAGTCACATGGTAGTGACAGTGGCTGTACACGCGCGCTAAGCCATATTAAGTGAAGTCAAAAGAGGTGTCAGCTTTATATTTAGCAGCGGAAACACCGACATACCATCTCTGTTGGTATACAACTTCCCTTCTCGCAAATATTTCACACATAAATATAATCAACCACTTCAACTCTAATGCTTATCTTTATGTAATCGGAGGTCTAGATTAATCAGGACGTGTGTGTTATGAACCTACTGAACCTTATCTAACTATTGGTGTTGTTAATTGTTCATAAAACGACTTAGCACTAATTTTCATTGTACAAGTATATCGTTGCAAACAAACCTCGTCAAGAAACTTTTAAAGAATAAAATCAAAATGAGTGACACCAAGCCTGAAGACACTTATAGCGTAGAATACTGGACGAAAAGATGGGAAGATAATAAAATTGCCTTTCACCAAAGCACTGGAGTGAACCCCGCTCTCCTGAAACACATGGAGCTTCTGACCGGCCAAAAATTGACAAGCGATCCTGTCACCGATCCGGCACAGTTTAAACAAAATTCGGCAAAAACTTGGTTTGTTCCCTTGTGTGGAAAAACCCTGGACATTCCGTATTTGTTAAGTCAGGGTTTTAAAGTGTTTGGATTAGAGGCATCGAAAATTGCAATAGATACTTTAGAAAGCGAACACAAGCTGGGCTTAATATACAACGATGGAACCAAACTGTTCACAGGTTCAGACGGACGCTTGCAGATTTATGTTGGAGACTTCTTTTCCTGTCCGATTGAAAAGTTTGGTCCTTTCGATTACGTTTGGGACAGAGGTAATAGATTTATTTTTAAGACATTTAACAAAATACGGAACTTTTTGCATATTACATCACGTAACTCATTACAGGCTCGTTCATTGCAATGGAGTATGGCTTTCGAAGTGGATACATAGAAGTCATGCAGAAAGCCTTGAGAAAACCTGATGGGTCATGTAAGGATTTGAGTTTCTGATATCAATCATTTAGTTTTGATCACTCGTATAATTTGTATTTTGATTGATTGATGCTGCAGGGCACAACTTCAAATATTTACTGGATACAGTAGTTTACGATAAATCGAAGTTTTCAGGTTTGTCTTATTTTCAAGCTCTATTGTTTTAAAAGCAAGTTGAATGAATTGTGTGATTAAAATACAGTGACTGAAGAATTCCCTTGGTATAATACGACACATGATTAATTAATTAAGTAATTATTTTTTATTGCAGGACCTCCAAGAAGTGCTTCAGATGAGGATATAAAGGAATGCTATGCATCCTGGGCGAACTGTACTTTACTCACGACTGAATTACTGACAGATAAACACATTGTGGACCTCGAAGAAACATTTTGGCGCGTTTTTCTGGTTGAACCAAAGTTGGAATAACAGTGGTTTGCCCCAATAAATTAATAATGGTGCCAAACGTTAATACAATTATGATAATTGTTATCCAGGATGTTAACTTTATTTTTCAACATTTTAAAAAGGATTTAAGACAATAAATAAAACTCAGACGGTGGATGAAGTAATTTCCCGTAATTAAAATAAAGAATTTGTAAAGATTAAATAACTGAGAAAGTTAAGATAGGTATAAAATCCTATGAAAAGCTCAATGCTCTTGTTTCTCAACTGGAGTTTCCATATAAAAAAGACTTGTGCTTACATAATTTAGTGTGCAAACGAAAATTAGGAAGTAGTTGTATTAGCAGCACTTAAGAATTGTTGTCCTAAAAACCCTCGAGATAACATCCGGGCGAGTTCGGATCCCAAAATCATACTTGTCATGTTCGACATAACGTTCATGATGACCGGTTTCCTCATGGACACTTGGAATAGACCCGGCGGGCGAGTTACTTGGAAAGCGACAATAAATGGATTTCTTTTCGCTCGCGATAATTTCACTGCAAAAGTTTCGAGGTTATTTTGGATGAGTGCGTAATGAAATATTGTCGTTTTACAAAAGTTTGAAATCAAAACAGACCTTCCCGGAAAGACTCCACACCAACCTTAAAGGTTTCCTCAGAGTATGGCACAGCTGTAAGAAACAAAAACAAGACCATCACAAAAGTAACCAGTAATTTAGACGAAATCTTCCGATCCATTCTGAACTGTTTTTCACGTTTGTATCCCAAAAAATTTCTATAAATTGGCACAGAAGCTTTTGTGGTTACTTCCTTTGAACGAGACAATTTGACAATGGCACACACAAACTAAAAATAAAGTTAACATGCTCTTGTTGTTCACAAATTGGGACTCAATTTTTGCGAAGACATTTCACTGATTCTGACATCCGCCCTCCACCCAAGTCAAGTTCAACGATTCGTCAATTTTTAGCTGCTCCACTTTCTCCGAAATTACACCTATTTTTAACTCTGCCGTTGTAAAATAAGTTTTTATGTAGGTACTCAGTTTCATAAATGGTATTGAATATATCAAGTGCCAAAGAATCATGAATTGAAGTTACTCACATAAAGCATTTCATTTCCTGATGCCTGAAAAGACAGAAATTATACTGTGATAAAATCTGTTCGATACGCTTTATCACCAAGTCACTATTTATGTTAAAGTCATCAGTCATCATCTTCCATGTAACATGAAAATTGTTCTCTTTAATCCTTACTTCCTTTCCCTTTGTACTTTCTAACTAATGCATGTAACAAGTGAAGTGTCAGTACAAAGATACCGTAACACCGTCAACAGTGAGGACTACTGAATTTAAAAAATGTGTGAACATCTAAAATGCGGACATTGAACTCTAAATAAAAGGTGGCAATTTTCAGTCAAACGAGATCTCCAAAACTAGTTCATTATAGTCATACCGTAAAGTAAGTAAGCACTACGGAAAGATTGATGAAAGTGAATACCTCCATAATCGTTTCATTGAAGCGTAATAAATATTTTTTTTAATTATTATTGGTTTTCAGTATGCAAACTGCAACAAAGATCTAATGAGGATTTTGCCGGCATGTCTGAAAGAATTTCGCTTCATTTAATTTGGCTATAATTCCCTTCATAAAACCTCGCCTCCGCCTATGATACTTATATGGGTCATATTTATTAACAAAAAAAATTTCATTCAAGGACTGTGCATGAATACGTATCGTAATTATAATACCTACATTATAACTAGCAAAATATGATAATTTTAAATTCCAATAATAACGTTCACTTAGAGAGGAACGAATTTCATTCTTGTACCATCAGATATTCACGAACTAACGTTTGAATTTTTGAGGAAATCCCTTTGATGTAATTTAGCATAAACAAACTTTTGTACTTACATTACATCTTTACATATTATGCGATGCGTTACTCTTACAGTCAAAAATACAACTAAATGTTATTACTTTTGTAACGAAACAATTGGAATATCCTAAATAGCATAAATTTACAGATCTCAAAGTCAAGGGCTAGGTTCCTGTACCCATTACCACACGGTAGGTTGTGCCTGTGCATAGTGTATAATGTATCAAGTTTTGTTTGCTGTGTTATCTTATCTCAAGACAATCGCAGTAAGATGAGCTTGCATCTTATAAGATTGAGAATAGAGAAGTCATAGTTGGGTGGACTAACAATAATTTAGGAGTCGTCTAATATAAAGTCTAGAATCGCCTTTTCCTTATCGCCAATTATTTAGAAGTAAAGTGAGGGTGTGATTGTGATATTTGTTAGTGCATAAATTTTGATGAATAGCTACTGAAGTTTTGAAGAGCCCTGAGACCAGCCAGTCATGCGTTATTTACATTTATGTACTTTATTTATGTACTTTTTTTTATTTATGTATTTATTGCTCTCTGTAACAATAGAACGTGGAGAGCGCAAGTGGATGCAAACATACCTCGTGTTGACAGAGAACTTATTCAATGAAGTGAAGGCGTCATCCTGCATGACTGATCTGCTAAGAATTATTCAGAAAAGCTTGGCGAGTAAAAATGTGGAATTAATGTTGATTTACCTAAGTAAATCTGGAAATTGTATTAGTCCCAACCTTCGTTGTTATGCTTAATTTAAGGAACTTTGCAATTCTCACAGCACCCCTGTCCAAGATTGGCAGAGTAGAACGGATGTAGGCCTTATTTAGATTGGATAATTCTTGCATTAATATGTAGGTATAATTTATGCATAAATTAAACAGGGACACAATGCATTTATGTAAACTTAGCATGCTGCTGAGCTCTCATCATATGCATTTATCTAAGCAAGGAGGATAAATGATAAAGATAACCAAAAAGTAAATATATAATCCTTCAGTACAATTAGCCCTATGTCAGCAAATTACAGTTTCGTTTTGGTTCAAAGAAACCTAGATTTACTTACGCCCAGACCTAATGAAGATGCGCACCACAAGACCAACATTCTTCTGGATCTGGTAAACTAACTGTAAAGAAATATGTTCGCATACTAAACATTACAACAATATAAATTCCGTTATAGTTCAAGCTAAATAACCTACATTCTACTAATGTAGTTTTCATCAACACGAATATTGATTGTACAGAAACAAAATGGAGTTTGTTTAAAAAACATGCATTTCATTTTGGTTTGTTGGAGACTCAACACCAAAAATATTTACTAATCAATCTGATTTTAGTGGCTCCGTAACCTTCAAGATATTTTTTAAAGTTCCCCTAATTCGGTTGGCGAAAATGAGAAGGAAATATGTTGCGACAACAAGTGGCAATCATTACTTCACAACTCTCATCTTCCTGGGTTACTTTGTTATGTGGATAACATGCGAGGAAGTGTACGATTTCATCGTTGGTACGTCTACTTACTTGTAGGAAATTATGGTTTGAGTTTTAAAAAAAGTCATCATGATTCCATGTGTCCGTTATAGAATCAGTGAGTATACAATAAAATATTTTGGTTTTTGTTTTCAGTTGGTGGTGGAACAGGTTTGTACTTTTGAACATTTCTCGTTTTATTACAATATCGACATTTAAGTAAGATCGAAATCCACGAATAAATGCAGGGGGCTGCGCGGTTGCCAGAAGATTAGCAGAAGGTGGGAAATACAGCGTTATCCTCGTGGAGAGTGGAGGAGTTCCAAAAGATGGGATGGAGTTGCCAGCTTATGCTCCAAGATTTGTTCAAGATCCTGAGGTTCGAGCTAACATTTCAAAAATGTGTGGAAATCAGAAACATAAAACACAATTGATGCTTATCTTTATTATTATGTTCACAATTAACAGCTTACATTTAACTACCGTTCCATTCCACAGGTAAGTTTTTCCTAATTTACACATAGGACTTATTCAAATCTGTAAAAAATAGTGGTTAATTTTTTATGTTCCTTAAAATCACTAACAGGGGAAGGCTGCTAAACGATCTGGAGGGGTATGTATGAATACGTGTGACAAAAATAAATGTAGAATATGTAACCATAATTTACCCCATCCTTTTTATTCCTACTACAGATCATATCTCCAGTAGGAGGACGTGTACTCGGGGGAACCTCGACACTTAGCTATTTATGGTTTAATAGAGGCTCTCCAAGAGATTACGACAATTGGGCAAGAATAGTGAATGACCCTAGCTGGAAATATTCCAACATGTTGGAACATTTCAAGAGGGTGGAAACATACGTTGGTGACTTTCCTTCAGGTATTGAATTTCAGTATCAGAAACTATTCATCCTCTGAAATCCACGTTATAATTTAACACATGTACATAGATCAACACGGATATAATGGACCAATTACTGTTTCTCGACCAAGGTATGTGCCTGGATTGGAATATTGGCTGGAAGCTGGTAGAAATTTGGGTTACCAGACTGCAGATCCTAACGGACCTCAACGAATTAGTAATGCAAACACAATAGCGTATTGAACTACATAAATACTGCTCCACACGTGTGACCTTGGAATAACTTTTAATATAACGGTTCCGACTCATTAACACTCACAGGTTTTGGTCCGGTTGAATTCGCTAAACGAAGAGGAAGGCGAGAGAGCTCATTTGATGGATACATTAAACCCATCCTTGGATCCACACCAAATCTTCAAGTCGTAACGAATACAAATGCTACCGAAATTGTAAATAAAACAATTATTGAATTTCGATGATTTCATATTTATTTCCACATTTATTTTTAATTGATGTTCATAACATGCAACTAATCCTATTTCTTCTGAACAGATGTTCGAAGGAAACAGAGCTGTTGGTATAAGATTCCAAACGAGGTCACAAAGACTGCTGGGGTTATCCGACAACTGCATTTACGCTCGAAAGGAGGTCATTGTTAGTGCAGGAAACTACGAATCTCCACTTTTGTTACAGCGATCCGGAATCGGTCCAAAAGATGTTCTTCGAACTGCCAACATCCCGGTTCGAAAGGAGCTTCCAGTTGGCAAGAACTTTCATGACCACGTCGCTATTGCGGTGCACATTTTGATAAATAATGAAAATGTGGTTATGAATGACACTCGGGATTTGACCCCTGAAAACCTGAAATACCTTAGTTTATACGGAGACGGTGAGAATTATAATGTTGTATCAATTAAAAGAGAATAAAGCATCACACATTCAAGGTTTTTAACCTAAAATTGTCATTTTTAGGTCCTTTCTCTAATACAAGAGGAGGTGGAGGTAAGTGCAAATTTATCTTTCAATCTTTAGAATCGTCCTGTCATTCAGTAGTAAGTTGAGTAATTTCATTTTAATTATAGGACAAGCCTTCGTGGCTTCCTCTGTAGCTGTCGCAGAAAATGAAGCAGACTGGGCCGACCTCCACTTGTGCATGTCTCACAGTACAGAACCTTACCTATCGGCAAACATTTTTGGAAATTCAGGAACAGTGGGCACTGACTCTGAGGTTCCAATGTCCAGTTCCGTCTTTCTCGTGCGACCTAGATCCCGAGGAAGTATTAAAATCAATCCGCGGGATCCCGTTAACGGTGCAGCGATCCTGGATGTTGGATATTACAGTGATCCAAATGATGAGCAAAGGATGCTTGATGGTGATAAAATTAGATAGAATTTCCTTTTAAAAAATTCCTATACCACACATAAATTTTTCATACTATTTTTAATTGTGTGCGTAGGTATACTGGAAACCATCAAAATATTTGAGAATACACCGTCTTACAAAAGATTAGGAGCTCATGTTCTAACCTTAGACTATCCAGATTGTCAACAGTTTGTCCCAAAGTCGGAACGGTACTGGAGGTGTTACATTAGGTGCGTTGTTTAAAGGTTCAAACTTGATATTTATAGAATCTCCAGTTTGTAATATTTTCGTTCAATTAATTTGTTTTTGCGAAGACATGCTTCCCAATCGGGTCAACACAGTGGAGGAACTTGTCGAATGGGGAGGGGACCACAAGATGCAGTGGTCGATTCCCACCTAAAAGTGTTTGGGTTTAAAGGATTGCGTGTGGTAGATGCGTCGATTATGCCGGTGCAAACAAATGCAAACCCTCATGCTGCAGTGTATGGGATTGCCGAGAAAGCTGCGACCATGATTTTGAAAGATCACGGGAATTTGCAGGATGCAAAGAATTGGAAGTGACTTGTGTTGGGGGTCATGTTGATGTTGAATGCTATTCAAAATCCGCTTGGATTTGTGCGATTTTTATTTATATTATGACTATTATTTATAACTAGAATTTTTAATTATACTAAGCAGTATGCATCGCCGCTTGGCCCCTGTACTTGATGCGAAGAATGTCTAATTTGTCCAACTCGAGGGTGTAGAATTTAATGGAAAAGTCTATTTTCTGTCAAGTGTAACTGCATTTTCTCATTGTGCAGTATTGTACATATTGTATTATGCATACCATATTCATATTCAGTGTGTCCAAATTGTGCCGTAAGACAATTTTCATATGAAACCCTACATCACGATTGAATTCTACGCATCCGAATTGTAAAATATCTACGTTTTTCAGATCAAGGTAGGGAGGTCAAGCGGCAATGTTGACTCGTCGTCGTAACTGGTAGGTCTTCTAAGCTTAGAAGTACGAAAGAAGATCTGGAATGATTCGGTTTACCCTGGATAAAGAATGACCCCCTATGATTCATTAACGCGTTTGTGCAAGTCCAGGAATGTAAATACATACATAATTGTTGTAAGCTGTTCACTTCTACAAGTGGCATAATTATTTTAACTTCATTAATTAATTATTATACTATACTATAACTGCTACGTACAAGTATTATTACATTACTTTGAAATGTGATAAAAATGTGATATAAATAAATTCCTTACACACCAATACTTCGTAATATGCACAATTATTTCATGCCTCTACTATTTTATACACTTTCATGACGAAATCATCAATAATCTCCTTCATTTACGAATATTTGTTACTTGATCAACGATAATCGATGAGTACCTGATTTCAGGAAAAACAGAAGGCTGTTATTTCCGCAAATAAAATTGCATCTAAAGAGAGTTTCAATATTTGGCAAGCGAGCTTCTATTTTTCTCAGAGGTTAATTCAGGAAACTGACACTAATTATTAAATATTGTTAAATATAACCTTTGACCATATGATTATGGTCATTATAATAATAATTATTCGCACAGCAATTTACTAAACGATCAATTTGTCCTGGTGAATCTTCAATCATTGCTCTCGCCTACATTTGTTTGTCAAGCCCAAAAGATTTGTAAATAGATAAGCTAAAGATGCCAATCAATTGCTCAAAGTCAAAATACCTCCTTTAATAATGCCTTCAGAAGACTGATAACTAAATTATTTTTGTGTTCTGGTTCGTTCATTTTCGTTGCTCCAACTCCCTTTCTAACTTTATTTTCATCGACATTTACCATACTAAACAAATCGAAAG
>JAHZNF010002443.1:0-23873 GCA_027744215.1 Troglopedetes dispersus
AAAAAAAAGATAGGAAGAGAAGATGCATCTCATTCATCTCTGCTCATGTATAATTTCAGACTCTTTTCCTGAGTCTCTTGAAATAATTCTTCACAAAATTTGAGAGCTTTACAAAGTGTGCTGAGCCACAAGAATTGGAGGAATGAGCCCAAGTGCGAAAATTACACACAATTACTTTCTTTATAGGACCACATAATGTATATCTGACTACTACTGTGCTCTTACAGTTTTTATTTTCTAGTTTTTAGCAGACTCGAGTATAACGGGACCTGGTATGCATACAAAAATAAATACAGAGTTACGTTTATCCTTGTCAGATTACGTCCCCACTGCTCTGTATGGAGCCTATCATAATGTCACTCTTGTTGTTCCTGCTCAACGGCACTCGTGATTGTCGGCAAAAACCATAAAAACTTTTGCACTGCATAAATATTTTTTTTCTGCTCATGGTGGGTAAACTAATGGCCTAATATAATTTTTTTTGAATGCAAAAAAGAGCAAAAATTCCACTTCCTTTCCTTCCATTCAGATAGTATCATCATCACATATCATTTTTGCATCAATGTTTCATCTTATCTCTTTTTTCTTGCAAAATACACATGTAAGGCCAGGAAATTATATCTTTTTTTTGGAATCAGAACTGTATACAAATTGGTTGGTTGTTTCTGAGATGATCTCCGACAAGAAAAGATTTTTGTTCTGAGCTCAATTACAAAATATGAGAAAAATAAAGGGAAGACTTGAGAAAAGAAGGAAGGCGAATAAACGTTATATTCCTGTTTCAATTAATAATAACAGACACACTAGAAGAAAAAAAAACAGTAAAGTTTGTCCACATCCTCTTAGGTTCTTTTAAAGCAGATCTGTTTACCCTGTCGAATGGAATGATAAGAAGTGGAGTGATAAATAATAATAAAAATGCTGGCAACTATCTTCCATTTCCCTCACTCCTTAGGTAAGGTCTTTTTGAGGAGAAGTGTAGAAAAGTTGACTGTTGAGCTCATGAAGACGAAAGACGGGAAGGAGGAAACAAACACACATGAGCAAAAAAAAATGTGGAAGGATAGTAGTAATAATTGTAGGAGAAGTGGTAATAATAATAACACGTTTTTTTTATTCTGAACTTATACAGTTTGGATTTACAGTGTTTGGGACACTTTTTTTTATTCATGTCGGGATTGTAACGTTATAACAACACTTCAAAGTAAAAACGGGGTTCTGCACCTCACCAAAGATAAGAAGAATAAAATTCATAGTACATAATATTATGCGACTCTAACATAAATTGCTTCTCTTTTTTTTGAGTTACACACATGTGCAGTGTAGGAGCACAGCAGAGTATTTATTATTGGAAAAGGAACAAAAATATCTGTGTGTGTGTTGGCTCTGGCTTCCGGCAGAGTTTTGCCGGAAGTTGGTTCCTTCTTCTCAGCCTACTTACGTTTTTTTTAGACACTTGCGTCTCCACAACAAGGAGTTCTTGCTACTTCATGCATACATGTTATCCACCATGGCTCGTAATGCTCACAATTCACAACGTTCACTTAAAAAAAAGAGCAGAACGGAGCTCTCTGTGTCCGATCAAAAGAACTTGGCTGACTTACTTTTTTTTCTTGTGTTCATCTAATAAAAGAGAAGACACGCACATTTCGTAATACTACTTACTACACACACGTACACATGTGTGTGTATGAAAATATGTGTGGAGTAGTAGTGGTAAATCAAAAAAGCGGACTAATTCAGCACAACTAATTTTTTGTTGATTGTAGCTTGTAGCAGTTTACATTAAATTACTAGACTGCATGTAGACATTTATACTCCTCTCAGAAAAAAATATATGATAGCAGAAGGGAACAAGATGATAAACATGTAAGTAAATACACAGAAATGATGACGAATGGCTGTCACTAGCATTAAGCACACCAAGCGCCGCATTTTTTTTTCATTCTTGTGTTGAATCAGAGTAATGTGTACATAAATATCACTTATTTTTGGTTCTCTTTTCTCCTTATGATGACTACTGTCTTTATTTTTGAGGGANTGGCTGTCACTAGCATTAAGCACACCAAGCGCCGCATTTTTTTTCATTCTTGTGTTGAATCAGAGTAATGTGTACATAAATATCACTTATTTTTGGTTCTCTTTTCTCCTTATGATGACTACTGTCTTTTTTTTTGAGGGAGTCTGTGGAGCATCACGCATCCATGGTTGCGTTGTCGTTCCTTTCTGACGTGTGCTAAGTGCTTCTCTTGTGCGTGTTCTCAATTCGAAAAATATTGCTGTCAACATGATTTTAAAGTGAGCATTAGGTGTATTTACTCTATATTTAAGAAACACTGATTGTCAGGCGCTTCCTTTTTTCTCTTCTTCTTCCTATATATTTTTTTTATTTATGCACACACGAGTATGTCTAATATGTAGATTCTTAAATTGTAAAAGACAATGTGGGATGTCCTGGTTTCCGTGCGTGTGTGTGTCTGAGGAGCCGACCCAGGGAAATTATACAACAAAGTTCATGCATCGCTTATCGAGAATTGTTCTCTCAACGCGCTAGTGTTCACATAGTCTTATCAAGCATCCTATTTCAACATCATCTCCGAAACTCATCTCATTTTCATCGTTTGCGTAACCAGCCACTTTTAAAAAAATATGTTGCTTAAAGGTGGAATCAAGAGTAACTTACTTCGTAGCATATTTTTTGCCAATTAATTCAGTCATACATCCAAAAAAGAGCACAGAAAGGAAAAGCATCACTCAAACTTGTAATGACATATATCTTCCCAACCTGAAAAAAAATAATCATATTTTATTTATAAAAAACGCACTTTCAAAGTAATACTTTAAAGTTTTTCAACTTCTCAAAGTTGAAGTGCACACGAAACACGTAGGTAATAATATTTTTATGCTGCAGTTTTGGATTATATTGCGTAGAAGTGACAAAATTATACAAGGTATACATATATTTTTTCTGTGCAGCAATGCATATTATACATAAATTTGTAAGTGGAGTGATTGATCTTTATCCACTTCTCAAATGCTTGGTTTTTTATTCAATTTCTCTTCACAGAAGGGATTGCGCCTTATTCCGCAATAAGAATATTATTGACAAATGTTATGTTTGAGTACAATACCATATCCCAGGAATATATTAGCTGAAATTGCAGTGGAAGCAGGTATTACGCAACTTGACATCATTCACTTTGAGGCACTAGTCAAACAACGTGCGTTTTTTATTACCTGCAAAAATGCAACGTGATCAAGTCGCGAGCCGAGAATGGATAAAATAATAATAATAAAAATAATGTGTTGTGTATACTTACTTATCTTACAACAATAATAAATAATGATGAGAATCACTCACTTCACCCTTCTCTGCTTTTCACACATGAACAGGAGAGAGAACGTGGAAATTGACTAGTTTCTTTTTTAAAGGGGAAGCGCAAAAAAATAGAACTACTAAATCCACGTCAATTCATTGAGAAAAAGGAGACCTTTGCACAATATCTGTGTACTCATTTCATTATATATATATAATTTTTATTTTTTGCATAATATCTAGAAATTCGCAGAAAGGTGGTTATCTATACAAAAAATCTTGTATAATGTAATACGCATGTTATTTGAGGGCACTCATTTAGTGATTTAGTCACCTGCACCAAACTATTATTAATGGGTTATACTCTGCTATGCAGCAACTCTGTGTGAGAACTCTATTGAAAGAGAGAGAGAGAGATGATGCCAAGTGCATCAAATAAAAAAAAGGATTTTTTTTTTGTTGCTGTTGCAATATGCATGCTGAACCGGCCACAAACAGGCTTGATCGCAATAATAAGAAGCCCCTTTAACTCGTACACGAGCAGCTTCCTCCTCTACATTTTTTTGTTAACTAGTGTTCCCGTTTCCCACTCTTCTTGTCTGTTGCATCATAATAATGATTGTGATCATCATGATGATCGCAGCCAGCATCAAGTACAGTGGCAACAAACACTGTAACCAATTGTTCTGCTATATAAAGCATTATCTTTCGTAACCATCCTCATTATTCATTGGAAAACCACGAAAGTGTGAATGAAATTCTTTTGGCTGACGCTCCTGGCGTTACACACACCAACCAACATTGTATGCAATATACATACAACACTGGCTCTTATTTTTTGCAGATTATGGCTTAACTGTAATAGCACAGCTGTGGTAATTGTACTAATGAGGAGTATCTTTTGCAAGATACCTATTTCGATGCAGTGCATAGTAGAGGCAAGTAGGTAGAATAAGAGAGAAACAGAATTATTATTATTCATTGTGGGACTCTCTGCATTCCGCTGCGGTGCATTTCAAATAGGAAAAAAGAGCATAGTAGTAATATTATCTTGTCTTTGTTAATCTTCTTAAACTCATGCTTACATCAGAGATTTAATAATAAAGACGAGGTGCTTCCGATAGAAACCTTGGAGGTGAGTCCGCCACTCATTTTTAATACTTCAATTAATGCATCATAATAACATGTATTCTGGTGAGGCACCGAAATAGAAATGTGCGCGATAAGTTAGTAATTGAATTGATTTTTTAGTATGTCATTACTTCACCCCCTAAAATCATATGATAGGTTTTGAAGATCATAATAGCTTCAAAAAATCGCTAAGGTAGGGACGCAAGTTCATACCTGTAATAAGTTTGAGTGAGTGTGATTTGCTTCCTAAACCGATAACCAATATTAGTTCTCCTCCGAGAGGAAAAAAGTAAATTAAAAATAACGTGAATATCAAACATTAAGCAATTATCTCTGATTTTGTTTCATAAGAGCCTAATTGTATTTGCCCAACTTAACTCTTTTCCACATTGAAAATTGAGTGGAGTGAGTGTCTTGATCAGGATAAGCAGTTAGACAAACTGACACAGACAGTGAATGGAGCATCTCTTGACGAGCTTCTCAACGCTACCTAATCTAGATTAATATCATATTGCATAAGTCATGGTAATGATAGGGGCTCCCTGAAAAAAATATTTTGATTTCCTCAGAGAGCCAAAAAAAAGAGAAGAAACAAGGCAGGCAAGCTTTGCCACAAGAAACAAGAAGAAAGAAGAAGATCCTTGTCATGTTCTGCTCTAATATTTTCCCTTTTTCTTCTTTCTCTCATCATCCTCCTCACATAATGTGCTGCACCGATGATAGTAGATGAGCTTCCTCTTCTATGCTCTTTCTCAACAAAAAAAAAATGGCTTGAAGTGAAGAAGACATCCGTTATTGTAAGTCCCGTTCTGATGATCCTGATGAAAGAAGAAGGGAAAAAAAGTTACACTTGTACTGTTGCATTATTATTATTTTATTACAATCTTACCACTACTGCTACTACTGTGTACACATAGATATCTGCTCCACTGCAAAAAAAAAAGAAAAAAAAATTCTTACCTTTTTGGCTTTGTTTCCTCCTTCGGAAAAAGAAGCTCCTTTTTTTTAGAAGATTACGTAGGTACGTCCGCTTTTTACGCAATACGCGGTGCACACATTATTTATTTAAAAAAGAAAGAAAGGTACATAATACCTACCTTTTTTTTTGTTGTGTTATGTAACCATTAACATTGTGCCTTGCTTGTTTCATTTTGAGTGAGGGACAAGTTAGTATTTCTTTCTTGTTCCTTTTTTTTACTAAACTTATATTATAGCTGAGTGGTGGTGAGATGATGAGCGAGTGAGTGAGTGAGGAAGATGAGATGTACAAGACGGTGCTCACTTCACACAACAGTTCACTCACATTATCATTTCTCTGCTTCCCCTCCTTCATTCCACCAGAAAAAAAAACATTTATTCTTCTCAGCAAGTTTGACTCTTTGGCCCAATTTCTCTGAAGGCTCTTTTTCACTCTGCCTCTGTTCAAATTGTGTACCTATTATCGAATCGTTTTATTTATTCTTTTTCTAGTTTGGATGGAGGGATTTTTTAAAGCTTCCTTTGTTCAAGTTCCTGTGTGCATAAATCGTGAAGTTAGGGTGATGTGATGTGATGTGATGTCTGCTTTAAGCACATCACACATATTTTTTTTTACAAATATACCCATTTTAAGATGAGCATCTCTGAAACAGGCAATTCTTAGGCGCAATTTACGACAATAAATATATGTATCAGCTTGTATTCTTGTCGCCAAAAAATTGTAAACAGAAAACACACACATTCCTTAAAATCATGGTAAATGGCTTGTGTCGTGTCAACAAGAGTGAATCGTTATGAGTATGATTTTCCTTGGATGGAGGAGAGGAGTGTCCTCATTTCCCCCAAAAATATATTATTTTTTCCCCGTTGTTACTACCCACCACGGGTACGTATGAGTCGGGCTGGGCTTGTGTGGATGATGTCATACAATGTTGGCTTACTTCCTTCTTTCATTTCCGCTTCGAGATTATCACTGTCAACGGGCATTATATTACGTATGGGAAGCTCACAGGGGGGTATACTTCATATATTCTTTTTTTTGCTCCAGCTTTTTTTTTCTTGGAAAGTCTCCTTGTGCTGATTTCTTTTAAGGTTTTTTGGACCGTTCGTTCATTTTCTGGAAAAAAAATTGATACGATTTTTTTCCTTTTTTGATACAATGTGTTGTAACACTGAGCGAAGAAAGAAAGAAAGGAAGTTGTCGAGAGAGTATAATAAATATTAGGTATATATTTTTTTTCCTTGAGCTCCTCAAACTTATGTGGTGCAGGAAGTAAAAAAAATATAAAATAGAATTTTTTTCTGAGGAGGATTACATCATTATAAATAATATAGTGCTCCATAATAAAATGAAACGTTATTCCATATAAAAAAGTAGAAAATTACCTTCTTTATAGACTCGATATTAATATTTTTTTAAGAAATAAAAGGTAATTCAGGTTGTCAAGTGGAAAAGTCTATAAATGCTCTCTCTGTACATTTATTTCCAGCTAAATAAAAATATATACTGGTAATTTCTTACATAAATGTGTGTATATATGTGTGTGTGTGTGTGTGTGTGTAAAATGGCCAATGCCATTATGTAAGTAGAGGAGAGACTGCCACGAAGAAGAAAAACCACACACATATATACACACAAGACTTGTACGATGGATTGAAAGAAAGCCAAAAAGTTTTTTTTTTCTTTTTCCTAAAACTCGGCCAAACTCATGCGTGCACTGTATGCATACACGTTCTGGAGAAAATAAGAAATCGGAAATTGTGTTCTCTTTTTTTTTCTTCATTCTGAGGATCGAACGACTCGATGGAATAGGTTTTTTTAGTGGTGGGCAGCAATGTGGGCACAATAGCTCTATAAACATTGTCATATACTTAGGGACATGTACATAATAAGCATAAAACACATAACAATGGTTTTCCAAAAGAAAAAAAATGGACGCACATAAATGTAAGTAGGAAGAGTGAAGCAGGAGCGGGTATGCGATTATGGACGCGCGTGTGTGTGTAGTTTTAAATGCGAAAAAAAGTGAGTTACGCCTTTCACTATAATATGTTTTTTGATGCGTTGTTTGGTGGAAGAGCGCGTGTATTTTTTTGTGTGTGCATATATATAAGTTTCAGTCTATAGGCATATAAATTGTACACACTAATTTTCTTGTTCCTGTCAGTAAAAAATATATATGTGTAATACACTCGGCTCAAAATGGTTTGGAGGCACCATTGCTAAAATGCGTACTTAGTTTCAGTGTTTTTTTCGTGTACATTTGGAGAAGATTATTTTTCGGGGAAAAAATTGAGTTTCTGTAGCTCGATTCCTCAATACTCATTTTTGAGTTGGAACCATATTTTATGGATGTGCCATTATGAGCCACTTATTTTTTGATGCGTTGTTTGGTGGAAGAGCGCGTGTATTTTTTTGTGTGTGCATATATATAAGTTTCACTCTATAGGTATATAAATTGTACACACTAATTTTCTTGTTCCTGTCAGTAAAAATATATATATACTCGGCTCAAAATGGTTTGGAGGCACCATTGCTAAAATGCGTACTTAGTTTCAGTGTTTTTTCGTGTACATTTGGAGAAGATTATTTTTCGGGAAAAAATTGAGTTTCTGTAGCTCGATTCCTCAATACTCATTTTTGAATTGGAACCATATTTTATGGATGTGCCATTATGAGCCACTTTCCCCCGTTGTCATACTGCTGGGGGGACCGCATCAAACCATGCGAGTATAAACGCTTTTGAGCATTTCCCTATTCATCTTTTTATTTTAGACATTTGTTGAGCAATGATACCAGTTGAAAAAAAAGGGATACTACCAACCACTGTTCTGACATTTGTAAAAAGGGAATTTAAAGAGCACAGTGGTGAAAGGAAAGAAAAAGAAATGCGAATTTTTAAGGACGGTTCCACCATTTCATTGTAAAAAGAAAAGGAAGATTATATGAACAGGATATAAAAAAGAACTTTGAGGAAATGGAGGAGTTAGTTCAGCTAGAAAATAATATTTAACAGATTATTCTAATCTTAGATATTATTTGCAAATTAAGAGTAGATATCTTATATGTTTTAAATTTAAAGTGGACGTTTTGGCTTGGCTAGAATGTTTACTAAATATAATTTCTGGACACTTTATTTGCATAGCTAGCTTACCTGTTAAAATGGTAAAAACACTGTGAATGACGATTACGATGATGATAATGGCACGGAAAAAATAAAAGGAATGGTGTGTTAATGGTGCTCGGATAATGTCCTCATGACCAAGATATTATCTCCCAACTCATTTGCATACATACGTGCTTGATTTTATTATTTTTTTGGGGAAAGTGTGAGCGCGTGGGAAGTGGCGAGAACTTCCCGTATATAAAATACATACGTTTATATTTTGTTTCAATAATGACTGTTCCAGAGAAAAAAAACGCTCTCCCTTTTCATTACAAACCAGCATTCAGTGTAAATTGGTTCGTACAATGTATACACACATGGTAAATATGTTTTTTTGTGAGAAAGCGGAAGCCCGAAAATTTGAGCGAATATACTTAAAGTAGCAACTTTTTTCACTGCCTTTCCCAACCACCAAATATTTGATAAGGTTGAAATGAAAACAAAACGGGGAAAAGGGGAAGTCTCGGAGAAAGAAATAAAAAATCAAACGCGAAATGGTTGTTCCGTGTTTGTCACGAATTTAATATCGTTAGCAGAAGGATGGCTGATGATGATGATGATGAGTCACATGCATTCAATTTTTAGCAAGTCTCCCAAAAACTCAAAACATTTTTTTTTACAAAAAAAAAACTGATGAAAAGAAACATAGTGTGTTCACCTCCAGCTTATATGTCTAGTGTATAGTAATAATAATTACCAGGCGCCGCACCAGCAGCGGTGCAGTTAGCAGAAGGATGGCTGATGATGAGTCACATGCATTCAATTTTTAGCAAGTCTCCCAAAAACTCAAAACATTTTTTTTTACAAAAAAAAACTGATGAAAAGAAACATAGTGTGTTCACCTCCAGCTTATATGTCTAGTGTATAGTAATAATAATTACCAGGCGCCGCACCAGCAGCGGTGCGTTGATGATTCTTCATTTTTTTATATTTATACTCGGCAGTTGTCGATGAAAAGTGGACACCTCATTTTTGCATGAATATTGGAAAGGCTTGTCAGTTGACGAAAGAAGGTAGAGTGATGATGATAGCTTCGTATATTTCCCCTCAAAAAGCTGTCCGCTCCTTCCACTTTCCATTTTGGCTTCAATATTGGGCAGGAAATGGCACAAAATATATGGGAACAGGATAAATGTGGGAGAAAAAAATGAGGAAGAAAAAAAAATAAGGGGAAAAAGATTGTCTCACAATGTTGGTTAAACAAGCTGTATTACTTCCACTTTTCCACTGAACCAGTCACTCACGATTATTACATTTTCTTCTTCTTCTTCTTCGTTTTGGAGAAAGCAAACTGGGTAAAAAAATATATGATAAGCATATTATGAGCACATTTTCAAACAAAACTTGCACAAAAAAAATATGTGTATAAATTTTTTTTGGGAAGGTTGTGTATGTATGTGAATGTATACCTATACATTATATTTTGCACACACACACACATAAAATACCATAATATGTGTCCAGATATACCCTCCAAAAATAATTTTATGCATATAACCTGATGCTGATAAACGCACCAGCACATGTGCTATGGTGTTGTGCTTTCAAACTACCATTTCCTTTCATTTCTTTTTTTTTCGATGGAGGAAAAGAAGAAAAAAAAGTAGTGTAAAGTGGTGTTTGATGCTAGTGGCAAAAAGTGTTTTTCGGTGAGCTTCTCCATGCATCCAGGCCACAACAGAGGCATTATATGTTTTTCTCTCTCTCTCTTTCTCTCTTGCTTCCGCAATGGATACGAAGCCCCCTGCGAACACTTTTGTTCCACTTTCTCTCTTTTTTTTTCCTCCTCCGTTTTTTTCCTCGTTCACTTCCCTTTCGGCCATTAAATGCCACGCACGGTATGCATTAAATGTGTGTCCCGAAAAAAAAATGGTGAGTGATGTGATGGTTTAGGGTATTCAGTGGGGGAAAAAATTGGGAGAGAGAGAAACAGAAGGGAAAAAATGAAAGGAATGTTGATTGATCGCCATTCATTATAATGCATGTGAACTAAATGAACTCCTTGAGCACACTAAACAATGTATGAATGCAGGGAAGAGTTCACCCCAAAAAAATAGTGCAAATAATGCATACCTTTGTGCCAGCACGAATGCAGAAAGTGTCTGATTTCTTTATTTTTTTTTGCTAAATCGAGGAAGCACTGAATCCTTTCACTACTTTTCTTTCTTGTTTTTTTTCGTGAGCTTCCATTCTGTTTACTTGGAACTATTCTTTTGAGGTCAGGAATGCCCCGAAAAAAATGCATTGTTTTGACAAGAATACTTTTGAGAGAAAATTGGGAGCCGAAGTAGTTCCGCAGGGTTTGTGTTCAGATGTTTTTTGTGTACTTTAATTGGTGTGAGATGCACAAAAATAATAGCAATTCTGAATAATAAAGAATACTTCCAAAAAAACTTGCGCTATTAGATTCCATTTTTGGAAAAAAATGGGACTGGGAAATGTTGGAGGAAACGGTGAAAATGATTTTGAAATTGTAATAATGAGAACAAAGGCATTAATAAAATTGCCTTTTGGCATGAATTAAACGAAAGGAAATTGCGGTCAGCGAGGAGAACGGATTGGAAAGTTACCTTCAGTTTCGCACAGGAAGTGGAATATCACAGTCGAGACAAACTTATGGATTAATGCTGGAAGGGCTTTCATTTCGTAACTTCCCATGTTCACATTTTATCCGTCTCAATTATTTCCATCTGCCAACGGGATTTTGCAAAAAAAAGGCGTTACACAAATATGAAGCGTGTGGTACATTCACATTAATATGCAAATTTAATGCTATAAATAAATAGTACTGTGCACCCCATATCTATAAGTTTGGAAGCCAGTCTAATTGGTTCAGAAAAGTTTTGGAAGAGGCTATTAGTATACGTTTTTCATGACAATTTTTTTTCCAGAGAAGAGATTCTCTGAAGCGTATAAATGATAACACACGGAGCCGTTCCTTTTCACGTGAGAAATTATATGCATGGACATTTCTCGTTGGGCAATAATTACGCAATCTTGTCGAGCAATTTATTTTAGATTTTTTTTTGTAATTCCGCCGGATGAAAGATGATGATATTTATAACTTGGAATGGAGATATATAAATGTATAAAAAAAATCAAAGCGTATGATTACAACATAAAAAAAATAATTCCTTGGAGGAATAAAGGAAGAGAAAAAAAATCTCTCCTTTTCACTCCATTTTTTTCTCTCTTATTTTTTTTATCAAATATATATTTGAGAGAACTAAGGGTCTGTCAATCACTTGTACGGTTTTATTCCTAAGTGATTTCAAAGGGAGAAATGAAAGGGAACTCGATGGAAAAAAAATATTCGTAAGAGTTCATTTCTTTTGAGTCGCGCTCGTTCGCCTTTTCTTCACTTCCTGGCAGCGCTGCTGTCTCCTCTCTTTTCTCTCAGATTCTTGTGCGGGGATGAGTGTAAACACGTATAATCTTGATATTATGTGCGCGGAGAAAAGGGAGAAACGCAAGGAAGAAAGAAAGAGGAAAAAAAAGTAAAAAAAAATGGAAGTAGGCTGAAGTCTATGTAATAGAGTTTATTTTTTTCGAGGGTAAAAAAAGAAGGAGGACAAGAAGACACAGAGCCTGAAGGAAGAATGGAGAAGGAAAGAGCGGAAGCAAGTTGGATCAATACGGCGAAGGAGGGGAGGTGGAGGAAGTGGAGGGGCTCTAGGGTGGGGAGTTGGTGGGGATGGAGGAAGGAAGCTGACGGAGCCAGAAAAAAAATAGAAGTTGATGAATCTACGATATAAATATACAATATATACACAAGGATGAAATACTAACCTTTTTTATTATTACTACACTTCCCATCATCATCCTTTTTTCTTTCTCATCATCATCGTCTCTCATAGTCATCATCATCACTATGATCCTTAAATGTGTGTGTGTGTGTGTGTGCTCACATCACACACACAGAGCCCCTTATTATGTATATCTCCGGACCGTATATGCCTATATTTTTTTAAACAATATCATGTCGGCTGCAGTGATACGCGTGATGTTCTACTAAAGTTTGTGTTGTTCTCTTGAAAAATTCATCGCCGCGCGCGAACCCTATATAAAGTGGGTCCTTTTTTTAACAATCTAATGTACAAAAATAGTGTAATATGGAGCAAACGCAACGGTACGTTCTCTCTCTCTCTCTCTTCTCTCTCCTCTCCGCACACATTACGCAACGGTACGTTCTCTCTCTCTCTCTTCTCTCTCCTCTCCGCACACATTCCCTCTTTTTCTCTAGTGAATTTTCGTAGAGGATGAGAAACCCGGAAGTCGGCCGGAACATGTGCTCTCTCTCTTTTCTCCTCATTCCTCGCTCTTCTACTTTCCCTGCTGTGTCCGCTGCCAAAAAAGAAAATTTCTCTTGTGCTTCCTCCAAAGACGAGTAGAGCACCAGCAGCTCACCAAACATTATTATCGGTGGAGAGAGAGAAAAAAAATAGAAGCTAGGCACAAGCAGGGAGCGACCGAACGAGAAAAAAATAAGAGAAAGGGAGCTCACCAGACTCATTCACAGTTTGTAGTTCCACTTGCCAACTTGGCCGTGTGGCCACGGCATGGAACAACGCAAGCAAGCGTACATCAATATAAATCCAAAAAAAAAATTTGCTGGCAGAAAGAGAGCGTTCCACTGACAAAAAAAATATATACAGCAGTGGCCAACAAAACATGCACAATAGCCCATGTATAAACTTCACTTTTGCCGACATTATTAAATACTAGCCATTTTATTAGGCTATCTCACCACGAGATTTTGACGAATGTACATAGTCATTTTCGAATGTTTTTTTGGAGACTATGCTACCATGAAAAGAATATGGTGGAAGCATGCTTTTCTCCTCTCAGCACACTTCATGCTGATCATGTGGAGAGATGAAGTTCCACTTTCTCTCTCTCTCTTCTTTTCCCTCCTCTGAAATCTCAGCAGAAAATGGGGATAGCAAGACAAGCAAACCAACATGGAAAAGTTGTGTGTGTGCAGAGAAGAGAGAAGCACGAGCACAGCAGTTCTCTCTTCTTCCTTCCGGCCCCAGCAGAACCCACCGTTTCCGGGATCAATATAGAAAATGCATATGAAACTACAGAACATAGATTCGAGGAAAGCTCTATAAAAAAACCCGCTTACTCTCCCTCTTCTGATCTGAAGCCAACACTTTTTTTGTTACTCTCCTCCTTTCTGCTTTATTAACACCCGAAAAAAAGGGAGCATTATAGAGGAAGAAAATAAAAGGCTGAGGCATGGGCTTTGTTAACGGAGCTGCGATATGTGACGCACATCTTATGCTCTTCGAGGTACCCGAATAATACTTGAAACACAAAAAGGCCTCTTGCCCTTTTTACGGTCATGACAAAATTTCCTAATTTAACGAAGCACCACAGCAACCAGCGTTAGCATCATAGATGTGTACTTACTTGTGCACATGGCTGATGATGCTACAAAAATTATGGAGAACTTCTTCAAAAGTAGTCTTCTTAAGTATTATAATTTGTAAAATGTGGCGGAAGAAATATGCAAATTTCATACCATGTTCTACTTGCTCCTTCTCTATTAATAATGCACTTAAGAGCATTTCGTGAAGAATCCAATACCAGACATGAAATTGACTGTGAATATATTATTTGAAGCTTTATGAAGCTGAAAATTAAAGATACTGAAAAATAATATGTAATACATATGATTTATTAATCAATCCTATTTTTTTATAAATTACAGAAAGGGAACGAGAGAGGAGTAGGACTCTTGTGATAAGGGAAACCCGTTGACGCGAAGCAACCGCTTCCATTCTTCTATTTCTTCAACTGACTTGAGACTTCAAGTAAATTAGCAGCCGTTTGAATGATGAAGGTCCCACCTTTAAATCTCTTTCATGGTAAGTTGCAAAACAACTTCTGATGACTACGAAGACTGACCATTTCTGCAGGAGTTGAGATAATATTGTTGTGGGGAGCAGTATTTAATTTTTATATTCAATTCTTTCAGGCGAGCGCCTTCCGCTGCCACTCCCATTCAGTCCAGAGCTGCTGTGGAGGTATAACCCACTCGGACCTCCAACTGGCCATCATCACAATCAAGCCGTTGCAGTGGCCGCCGCCGCCGCAGCAGCACAGCAGCCTGCACCCCCTCCAACTTCTGCTGCTGTTTCAGCTGCCGCAGCTGCGTTCACAAGGGCCGCCGCCGCTGCTGCCGCCAGCACTCTCGGATCGCCCATTCAGCATCAGTTGCCCTTTGCATATGATATCAAAACGACTGTTCCAATTAGATTAGGTAAGCACTCCTTTTTAGACAATTTTATTTTTTGAATTGTTATAAAATCGCAATTTATTTTTCTAAAAAAAAATATTCTTTTTCATTTCCACTTGGAAACTTGCAGCCAGTGACCCACGTTTATGGAATCGAGACGATGTCGGTGTATTTCTACAATGGTGTGAGCGCGAATTCGATCTGCCGCCATTTGATATGGATCGCTTTCAGATGAACGGTATGAAAAACATAAATTTTCTGCTCTTTCCGTTTTCGTTTGAAACAGTATTTTTTATTCAGGTTGTGGCCATCTTTCATTCAAGTGTCGAATAAAATTTATTACTATCGTGACATGAATGTTCCCAGGTTGTCTTCACTCACTACTGGAATGATTTTTTTTCTTATCGTCCAGTAAATACATATTCCTTTTTAGAATGTTCGTGTTGGAAAAAAAAGAGTCATGAAAAGGGAAATCGTTTTTAATTCTCGGACCACGTTGATGAGTCCATTGTTCTGCATCCATCTTTGTGTAGTAGTATCCACATTTTTTAGACAGGCACGGGGAGCAGCTCCTTTCTGGCAATGTCAGAGATGGGCGTTTCTCGCATTTTGTTTCTTCACAGATTACTTATTTACATGTGATTTGAAGGCGGTGAGAGATTCTTTTTTGGTAATAAATGGTCTGCTAGACACTTTTGGTGCACAGGTGCGATATACGTATATATGTAGGTAGCTACAGTATAAATATATTTTTCTTATGATAAATAAAGTTACCTTTTTTTCAAAACTTCTCATTTTATCCACTACTCACTTTTTGAGAACTAGGCATGATCATGTGTCTACTTTACATGTGCTCAGCCAGCAGAACAGACCGGATATCTTTACATGGAGAGAGGAACAAAGTAGCAAAAAAAAAGACACAGAGAAAATTGTATTTATTCAAGAAAAAATGAATGTTAGATTTATATAGGTACTATGGCGTCGGGAGTGTTACAAGCTAAGCGTAAGATTATTTTTTTTTGTAATTTTCGTTTCGAAGCAAAGATGTCCACATGCGTCTTGTCAGGTATTATAAAGCATGCAGCACAGGGATGAAAAAAAAGACACGATCTTCACGATGATGATGATGATGGTAATGAGCATGTGAGTGTGATTCCTCTTCCGTTGCGTTCCCAGACAAGAAATATATATTTTTTTGCGTTCATGTGTCTCTTTTAAAAGCATCCAGCACGAAAGCTTTTGTCGGTCGGTGGTGGTGGTGGTACACAAATTAAAAAATATATATTATAAATAAAAATTGTAGACTGCATCCACAACACAAGAGACATGATTTGTGGTAAGTGAGCGCATTATAGTTCAATCTCCAATTTCCCGCAGAAGTTGTCGACACCCTTGTTCTGCTCTTTTGTTATTGGTACCACAACTAAAATGAATCTGTTTTGCTTCGGGAATAAGAAAAAAGGAAGTGTGATGATGACGGTTAAAAAAGGAGCATAAATAGAATTAAAGGAAAAAGAAGTTTGAAATGGTAGAGGAGGAAACAAATAGTACTGATGTAATCTTCGTAATTGTCTTGTCTTTTTTGCCCTTTTTTTTCATGATTATGAGAAAAAAAAATTTTTGTTTCATGAAGCGTTGGTAAGATGAAAATTGTGTGCATGCGACAGAATTTTTGTGGAATGGTGAGATGAGCTTGGATTGTAATATTTTTGCATTTATGTAATTTGTTTGAATTAGGAAAAGCACTATGCCTGCTGACTAAGACAGACCTCGAGACCAGGGCTCCCTGCTCAGGTGATGTGATTCACAATGCACTTCAGTTGCTCATGACGTCTGGAGATTCTCCGTTGACCCCGCACACACCGTCCTCCATCCGCATTCCTCAGATCAACGGGAAGGGGACGACCTGGACCATCGCAGATTTGCAACAATACGCAGCTGCTCAACAACAGCAGGGTACGACCTCGGTCACACTCAGTCCAGCTCCGTCACTCGATGGTCAGGCAGGCAGCCCCCAAGACGGGCATGGAAATGGACAAGGAAATGGTCAGCACTTGTCTTCAGGCTCTTCTTCGGGAGGATCTGGAGGTCCGCCATCCGATGATTCAGAATATGACAGCGTGGGCGAGAGTCCGGAGCGATCCCCACCAGTTCAGTCGATGAGCCCTCCTCCATCGCACAACGCTGCTAATGGTGGACACAGCGTCAACGGTGGTGGTCATCACCATCACCACTCGCATCATCATTCCAACTCAAACAATGGGAATTCCAATGGATCCGCTGCGGCGGTTGTAAGCACTAATGGAAATGGAGCTGTGAGCGTTAGTGCCAAGTCCTTCTCGCCAGCAACGAAGTTGACTAATGGAGCAGCTGGAACGGGCGAGGCTGGAGAATCGCATCATCATTCCAACTCAAACAATGGGAATTCCAATGGATCCGCTGCGGCGGTTGTAAGCACTAATGGAAATGGAGCTGTGAGCGTTAGTGCCAAGTCCTTCTCGCCAGCAACGAAGTTGACTAATGGAGCAGCTGGAACGGGCGAGGCTGGAGAATATAATAACAGTGAGAGACTTATTCAATTTTTGTTATTTATGTGTGGCTTCAGAGTGATTTTTCTGTGGAGGGGTCTTGAAGCTACATACTTTTGAGTTGTGAATCACGCCCTTTTGTACTAATCTTGCCTTTTTTATTTTACTATCCAAAATTACTCCCCCAGATTTCTTCGCAATCCTGGTGAATTGAAAAGCATCAAGAACATCTCTATGCTCCGTCACCAGCAGAACTCGCCAATGTCGCTGTCGGTGAAGTCGGACCCGGTGTCTTATGCGAACGACGCAGGGAACGGGAATGAGTACGAGACGTCCAAATACTCCATTCTCAATCACCACCAGCAGCAGCACAACAACAACAACAACAACAACTCGCCAGTGTCGCTGACTGTGAAGTCCGAGCCCGACTACGAGAGCAAGTTATCCATGCTCGGCCACCGCCACCAGAACTCGCCAGTCTCCCTCACCACTAAAAACTGCTCCGCCTCTCCATCCTCGTCGTCCTCCACGTCGTCAAACGGGGCTCCTAATGGAGACTCGTATGGAGACAATGGTGACTATGACTCGATGAACGGCCACCCACAAGATTCGCCCATGTCTCTGACAACAAAGTCATCTTCCTCCGATCATCACCACCATCCAGACAATGACACTCACGAGAGCAGAGGTGGCCACCGACCCAAGCCTCAACTCTCCCCGGTTTCCCTCACAGTCAAATCCGAGCCTAGCACTGCCTTCAACAACAACGATGACGACTACGAAGACGTCCCCACCGATTTGAGTATGGACACTGACCGGGACCGCCAGTCCAAAGAGGAAGACTAGACCTTGCTACCTGCCACAGTTGAGAAGGTAGCAGCAAAAAAAATAAAAGATATGCAGTGATAATCATTCACGGTTCTCTTTTCAACGAACGGTTGAGCTGACCTTTAAAAAAACGAACCATACATAATAGCATCAATCTGCATATTTACTCACTACTCTGAACATACAATATATTTTTTTTTTCAACGTTCCGTTCTATAGTAACTTGGAAATAGAACGTCTCCTCCAGTGACGACCACTACACCGAAGTTTTTTTTTCTCTTTAACACTTTAAAATAATATATGTAAATTTATACAGCGAGTTCTTTTTTTTTGTCTCTTTGGGTGACCGAACACAAGTTGTAATAAGTAGTAACACAACTCAGATGATACAAAGAAACGTAAAAAAAATACCAAAAGTGAAAATATTGCTTTCGACTATTATAGTGATGATGATAATGATGATGACGATAACAAGAGTATATAGCTAGATGACCGTTTCCGGCAAGCAGTGTAGTACAACAACATTTTTCTGTTCGTAGCGAAGTAATAAATGTAGCCATACACAAGTCATACAAAAAAAGAAGAGTGAGAGTCTGGAGAAAATAAAAAGAAAATGGATTCAATTCAAATTAGACAGCATATTTTTTGGTATCATTTCAAGAAAGGAAAAAATTGATCTTCAATTTTGCTTCTCGAGAATACGCAGATTTGCTTTTTTGGAATTTTTTACGAAATTGTGTCGTGTTGCCGGAATCATCCTTATCAAAGAGGTACGCACCTTGTGCTGAAAAAGTCAATCAGTTTAATTTTATAATACTTAGTTTTTAAAAAATTCCAGTAGATTTGTTTGCTTGGATTTTCTCATAAATTCAGTTCTCTTAATTGCACACAAATTAGAAAATATATATAAAGTTATATTATTGTTACGCATATTATAATCATTAGGTATTTTTGGAGACAAAATGATAATGACCCAAGGCATTTCAAGAAAGGAAAAAATTGATCTTCAATTTTGCTTCTCGAGAATACGCAGATTTGCTTTTTTGGAATTTTTTACGAAATTGTGTCGTGTTGCCGGAATCATCCTTATCAAAGAGGTAGCGAAACAGTTAAGTCATACCTCCCGGTGTTCTTAAATTGTTTTCTTGTTGTCGGTGGCACTCACAAAAAGATTCTTTTTGCTTCAAATTTTAATTGCTATGTTAAAACACAGTTTTGTAGTACCTCTTCTTGGCAGTGATAATCGGGACATTTTTTTTACAAGAGAAAGCAGGAATGATTGAATCTTGGGTAAAACTAAATAAGATGCATTGGTATAAATTTGTTTCTCTAAGAAATTTAAGGAAGAGTGTGTGTTAATGGAAAGTGTGAAGGAATAGAGTTATCTGTGTGACCAGGGCCACATTTTCTTTGATTGATTCGTGATACATGATACAAGATTTGTTACGTAATTAGCTACAAAAACCATACTTAATTATACGTAAAAAAATGAGCAACCGTAAATGTAGAAATTTTAATTGTGATTTGTACCGTAATTCTGGCTCCATTCTATATAAGCTCCTTTTTTTCTAAACCATATTGCAATAAGAGAATTACAATCAATTGTTATGGAATAATAGAACAATTTATTATTATATAATTATCCAGTAAACGTATCATTGTTTTTTTTTGTAAATAATATAATCAGCTCGAGACACGGATGAAGGAGTGAAAAAAAAACTTGTAAGTACGATACACAGTTTGTGAGAAACAATATACATAAATGATCCAATCCAGTTTTTTTGTGGACAGTTACTATATACTAAGATGATGATGAAGTAATCCTAAGTGTACATAATTTAATCACAACAAAAAACCACGTAAATACGTAAAACAAGAAAAGAGTAGTAGGAGGAAAATAACGTAGACACAGGACGATTTTTTTAGTGGACACAATATAAAAAAATCATGTTTTATTTTTCAACGAAAACTCAGTCTTTCGGTCCATCTCTATCGCTGCTTTTGATTGTGTGTCGATATAAATAACATGCACAACTTTATGACGACTATATCGATTTTTAAAAAAATTAACAATGTTATGACTCATGACATTTGTTGTTGTTTTTTGGAAAATACGTGATGTATGTACGTAGTTTTTTTATCTCATAAGTTTTGATTAACTATTAAAAACTGTACTACTACTACTACTACTATGTACGTTGTGTCCATAAATTCTCCGGTAAAACAAAGTGTGCGACTTGATGAACCTACCTCGTGTTTGATTGAGGAACACATGAGAGGTCTACCTAAGAAAAAAAAACTTTTTATTCTTGCTCTATAATAGTTGATAAGCGTACTAGGTTCAATTAAGTATTAATTGTAATTAAAAAATTAGAATGAGTTTTTTCTTTCTCTTTTTTTTTGTGAAGCACCAAACCAATGTTTGTTTTTTTTGCAATGATGACAATGAACAGTGAAAAAAAATCCAGTAATATATAATTATAGAGTTAAAAATATTAGATTGATTGCGATTTGAACAGCGTGTACAATACAATATTTTCTAGCTACATACATATTGACAATTTATTTTCTTCTGGGTGGGATGAATGTGTGAGAAAAAAAACTGTAACTGAAAGTGACAAGAAAAATGTACAACATCAATTTACTTTTTTTTAGTGGATTACATTAATATTATTGAAATGAGTAGAGTATAAAAAATACTAGTTATCTACTACAATTTATGTAACGATAATATATATTATTGAATAGCTTTGATATTATAGTTCTCGTAAATGATATTAATGTCCAAGATGCGTTCGTTCGTTGTCCCATTATTTTATTACTCAAGTCTAATATTTTTTTATGTCTCGAATTTCTAACTGATTTCATGAACGTAGATGCGTTTTGTTTTGTTTTTTTAGATGAAAACATGGTTTTGTGCTTTCCTTTTTTTTTGAAAAAAAAAATTCCTTTGCTATAAATATATTCGTTTATATATTTTGATATACCGATTTAATTTTCAAAAAAATGTGTTTACAAGTGATACAAATATTTTAACGCATGTGGTGTCCACGTTACAATTTTTTTGTGTTGTTGTTGGCTTGTTTTTTTTCAAAGATTTTATGATTATAGATTCTTTATTACAAAATAAATTTAACACTAACAACCATATTATTATACTATTATTATTATCTTAGATTCTCCTAAATAAGGATAAATTTACAACGGATCATAATAATTTTAGTAGAGAAATTGTTTGTCAAAAAAAAAAAGTTTCCAATACTACATAGAAGAGACACAGGCCAGGAGAATTTTTGTAGGAGCTCTTCTCACTGGCAAATGTTTTTTTTTGTAGTTTTTTTGTAGCAATTTTTTTTTACAAAATACTTAGGAATGTGCAACCGGAAGCAAATGGAAAACGAATGTTTGAAACAATCTCGCAACGAAAAGAAAATAGTCGATTTTTTAAATGTAGAAAGAAAGAGAGAGAGAGTGATAAAGGAAAAAAAATTATGTTTACACTAGAACCAACTTTTACCAGCAATCTAACAAACTAAATAACGAATTCAATCACTTCAATGTCAATCTTTTATACATTTGTAATATTATGAAGAGTCGGGTTAAGTTCTTTGTACATTTTTTTGTCGCTTATTGTGTATTTTTCTCTCTTCCAAAGTTTGTGTGAATAATAGTTGCATATAAAGCTCCAGTTTAACTTACAAACAATCAATATACGTATTAATTAATTTTTTTCTGTAGACAAATTTTTTTTTGCATCTCGCCTTTTTTTGAAATTGTGAATACTATACATATGTAGTAAATATATTTTAATATTTACGTGAGAAATGTTGTGAAAAAGATTTTGAGTGAAATTCCTGTTCTGTGAACATTTTTTTGTTTGTTTTTTTTGTTTGCTTGCGGAAAATAAAATGGATGAGCGTCTGTGTGTGTACTTAAATAAATGGAGTATGTTAAGTAATTTTAAGCGAGTAATTAACTTACAACAAGAGCTCTATACAATTATATTAATGATTATCTCTGATGTGTAATATTGTGTACGTGTGCAAATGTAATAAAAAAACATGATTCATATGAAAACTGTAAATCTTTTATGAATGATCCAATGTACAGAAAAATATATTATATTTAACATATTATTTTGTAAGTGTGTGTGGAGAAGTATATATATATATATATATATATAAAGATAAGCTAGTTTTTTCTATAGGATACATAATATAAATAAATATATATACTCGATAATCAAATAATAATAATCCGATAAAATTATTATTATTATCAAATGGATTCTTGATAATCAATGATTGAATAAATCAATTTCAACAACTACCTACTCGTGTGCTGCAATTAATTTCCAAGAATTTTTTTTATTGTTCTTGTTGAGTCTCCTCAATAATTTGGATCATCAATGCAGTTGTGACATAAATTAGCTTCAGCAGGAATTCATTTTTGAGACACCGGTGAGGATATCTAGACTGGTTGATTTGGTGGTTGATAGAGTGTCATCCAAGTAGTGGTTTCTTCTCGCCATTTTCTTTTCTTGAGCCACTTGATGATGGAGAGGAGTCTCCTTCACACATCTGCTTCGCCTCCATTTCCCTTAATTTCCCGAAACTGAGTAGCAGCATAACCTGTCCAAAATATAGTGACAGTGCAAATATTTGAGTCATGTTTCAGGTGGCATTCATTTTTCATAAAATTTTTGGGCTTACAGCATGAAATACAATAATTCCTAGGGACACTCCCAAGAATATGTAGGGTTTTCGAACTGTGGACCCGGCCCAAACTGGGCCAAAAATTAGTCCTACGTAGGATACCATTCTTCGCAAACCTTGACCGAGACCTTGGGTGTCAGCTGAGAGACATTTGGAAAACAGTCCTGTGTTGGCTACAGATGCCACTGGAATCAAGTGAATTATCGTGACCACATTTGTTTTTTTCCTAGAATTGGAAAACAAAGTCTTTGATATCTGTAGTTATTTACCTGCATATCCTAAATAAAGGATCACAAGCCCACTCATGAAAAGCGCAATGTCTATCAGCGACCCATCACTATCCTCTTGAAATTTTGGGAGAAAGATCATGAGCCAAATATGCGCTGCGGCTAGGATGATCCATCCAACTACCAAGAGATTAGTGTCTCTCACGAAGCGGCTAATAAAGGCCACAGCGAAGAACACAACCAAAGCCTCTGCGCCACCAGCCATGTAAACCAGGCTGTTTTCGAACTCGCCGTAACCAAAGTAGCCTTGCATGACAATTGGGACCACGGTCTAAAAAAGTGTGCTCTTCTAGCTTAACAGTGATATGAAAATATAAATGAATAAAACAATTTCTTGCATTATTCCATTAAAGATATATTTTACCTCCACGCCAACCTGGCAAAAGAATAGTGTGAATACCATGGAGATCATGAGAACAAAGGAATCGGTTAAAAATTCTGTCAAGAAAATATATTCACATGATAAGCATCTTGTTAAGTGGAAATTAATTTTGTAACTTTTTAAGTTCTGCATCTTTGTACCCGAAGTGTAGTCTTTCCCTGCAATGGAGAAGATACTGGAACTGGCGTTTAGTAAGTTAATGTGACCAGTGGTGGACTTGGAGTTGGCCAAACTATTAAGAAATCGTTCACTGTAAGACTTCCTCCTTGGACATCTGCTGTAGCTGCTGCTACTACA
>JAHZNF010002444.1:0-18917 GCA_027744215.1 Troglopedetes dispersus
CACACGACCAAGAAAAGGGACTTCGTGTGGTTCTCTTTTATAATACACATCAGAAATGAAAACTTTTTTTCCTTGGTTTGGCTGCAAAAAAAATTGGGAATAATGAATGGAAAAGTTTTTAGCAAGATTAGAAAAAGTTACAGTGAAACCTGCTATTATACCCTTTTCTAACGAAAACTAATGGTTTTCCTACGAATGGATCACGTTCTCCTTTTTTTCCTGCAAACTAGAAAAGTGCAAAAAAATTGTCCTTAGAAAGGAAGAGATGGTATTAAAGAATTAGAAAAAAGTGAAAGTTATCCAGGATACCTTACATCTCCTTCTTTTTTCCTAGTTTACCTTCTCATCTCATCCTAACTTTTTTTTCCTGTTCATTCACTCAAAATATTTTATATTCTTTTTTAGGAACTGGGTCCACATTGGTGCCTCCGAAGCATTGCAGACAACTTCTGCAATCTTCGGGAGCTAACGGTCATGGACAGAACGATAAGTCACGACCGTTACGAAGAGCAGGAGATGCACTATTTGCTGAGAAAACGGGAGAACTTGAAGCTCAACCTGGTCCCGCCAAATTTGGAGCGGCACTCCAACAAGCACTTCTAATAAAAGACCTCCCTCGAAGTAAAAAAAACGTTCATGGGTGGTAGTGGTGGTGCTGTGCTGTTGGCAAAGAATATAAAAAAAAATATTTTAAGGAGGAAAGTAAAATGGAAAATAGATTTTCAACAAAAATACCTGTACACATTTTCCTCAAGTGGAAAACTGCTTTTCTTCACACACACACACGTCTTTTCTTCAGGAAAAAACGTGGTAACTGCGTGTGAGAAATTATGTGGAGGAAACTTAATACATACTAATCATATAACAAAAACAGGGATCCCTCTTTCTTTTCACACTTTTCTTTCGTACATTTTTCTCTCTGAATGTTGATACTTAAAAAAAGTTTATGTGGAGACGTGAGAGAAAAGGTATTAAAAGTTGATGTATGTATGTTTGGTATGTACCATTTTTTTGTTCGGGTTTTCTAAGAAGGAGATTAAAAACTTGCTTTTATTACTTCCTCACATTTTCATTGGTATTTATTGTGGAGAAGGAAAGTTCTTTTTTCACGGCTCTTTACAATTTTGACGTTAATTTTACGAATGACTTCCGTTTCATGAAGAAAAGGAAAGAAAAACTCCTTTTTGTACCTGTGTGCGGAATCGTGGTAGACCATTTTTTTATTATGAAAAGATATCAGGCTGTGAAAATTTTTGTGAGATGTGTGGAGATCTTAAGTACAAATATTTATGGAGGTATTTCAAATAAAATTTGGAGTTGTAAAAATGTAGCAGCTACGATCAGTTACTTTATTACTGGTTTTTCACTTTGCACAAAGTGAAAAGAAATTATGAAGCTTGAAATAAAGTCAGAATTGGAATTACTTCTTTAAAAATATCGATCGTTTCGTTTCGATAAGAAGGAAAATGATACCGCCGTCAAAATTTTTTTTGTAGTAATGAGAATAATTTAAACTTGTAGATTACCGGGTTCCAAAATTTGGGTTCGGGTCGCAAAATTCAAGGAAAAATTGTGCATAATCTGAAAGGTCAGTTACTTCCTGACGCAAGTACGAAGTAAAAGAAATAAACCTACAACTTTAAGAGAACGCAGGTCAGAGAGGACCAAGATTCAATTCAAATGAACCACAAACCGCAAGAGTAAACACGCACACTGAATTATTTTGATTCTTCTCAATGTCCCAATTGGTTTCACATTTTATTCTGGTCACTCTTCGACTTCATCTACCCATCCAACTTAAAACCATCACGCGCAAAGGCGAAAACTAAAATTTCAAGAGTGATCCATATAGTAACCAAGAAAATCCCTTGTCATTTTCTCTCCTTATTTTTCCGTATTCAAAATGAGGATAAGTGGATCAGTTCCTTTTTACCAATTCCCAAGCACATTCCACTTCTTTCGCTTCTATTTTTAGAATTAGAGTTGGTAAAAAATCAGAAAAATTTTCTTCCAAAAAAATAAGACGTAAATAACGTCTCTTTTTTGGAATTCAAACCCCGGAGAATTTTTCGCAAATAAATGATATCTCCATTTTTCCCTTATAAAATATATTCACATCCCTACGTAGAGGTGAGTAGTTCAAGTGTTTCAGGAAGTGATATGATGTTGCCCAAATGGGAAAGGAATTGATCCGATGATTCTGACGGCGGCGGGAGCGTGAGATGTTGAGCAAAAAAAAATAATGTGTGATGCCTGTCACAAATTATTTACGTCAAACCTCCATCTTTTTCTTTACTCTGGCAAATAAATGGTAGCATCGAATAATAAAAAAATGTGAAGAGCTATACTAGGCAAGCCTTTTCCTTATTTTCTTTTTTTTATTCTCTCCAGAAATTTTTCTTGCACGCACGTTTTCCTCCTTCTCCGCTGGATATTATTATTGACGAGGTGGCTCATATTCTTTTGGGGGATGGCGGGATGGTTCGCTCAACTCACTCTTTTCGCTCCCTTTGGCATTTCGGTAAACGGGTGAAAAATATGTTACTAATAATAACACGTAATACTTTTCACAAGCTTTTTTGTGAAAGTTAAAAAAGCACACTTTACTCTTTTCTCTCTCTCGCTTATCGACCCCCCTTTTACTTACTCAATAATATATTTCTCCCAACTGAAGTCATGAAAGTGTGTGCATATATGTGCATTAGTAAGGATGTAGATATTTTGTCAAACGAGGGAAACGTGAGAGCGGTTCGTGTGACACAGAAAAAAATTGGTGAGAAAATGATTGGACACTTTTACCCATAATTTTTCACCGCCAAGATGAAAAATTGAGGGAAGAAGGGGAAAAACGAGGTTAGTCCTTTTTCCTAACGATGTAATGGCAACTAGCTCTCGAGTCGATCACAGAATGACAATTTTCTCTTTTCTCAAGGCAAGATGGGTGGTATAGTGGCGGTGGTGGTGAGTAGTTACTCTGCGGGAGAAACCGATACACGCACATACATATCATTTTTTCTCATGATGGTGCGTGGTCACACAACGAAGAGGAAAACAGGGGAGAATTTTTTTTTTCACTTTTCATGCTTCAATGAAAAGAAGTAAGCTTGGGCAGACTGAAGCTTTTTTTCTAATTGACAATCGGTAGATTTCTCCTACATAAATAATGTCTCTCCAGTGAAGATAAATATGCAGATGTTGTTGTTGGGAGCTGTCACGTATTTTTTAATATTGTCCACCGAGAAAGTAAAATATGATTCAATTGATAAGATCGTCTGTGTATAGTATTGTACGTAGTTTGTCAGGCGGCGGTGCGATTACAGTCACATCGTGAGTAATGCTTCACACACGTCCGGGCTGGGTGTGTGTATGTATTTTGTATAAATGTTGTGTGCTCCTTGCGTTAAATTGCGTTTCACGAAGCTCATGTAAAATTTAGAGGGAAAGGAGTTGCGTGAAAAGTGCGTTGTAATTTCCTCCTCTTCACTATAAATTCGTTTTTTAGAAGAACATTACGCAGGCCTTCACGGTCCGTGAGCAAAATTTAAAATTCGGGGTACGCAATTTCTTGAGCATTTTTTTGGCAAAAAGGAGAGGCTTATCTGGACAGAAGAGGGAGCAAAAGCCCAGCGCCACATCATCATATCTCTTACTTCTAGACTGGGTAAAAGTGAGTGATGTGTGCGTCGACCTCGGTGGAAATATTTCTCCTTGTTTTATTATTATATTTTTGTGTTCAAAAATTTTTTTTCACACCGGAAACACCACACGTCGACCCGAGAGCAATGAAAATAAAAAGTTTTTCCCAGTCTGTGTGTGTATTTAGTGTCCACAATAAACATTGCCAAAGCGGTCCTTTCACTCTTTTTTGAAGTGAAGTGCACAGCGGGGGAAATCGTTTTTCAAACCTTCCCATGACATCATAAATTTCCAGGTGGGTTTTAGCCCAAAAAAAAGAATAAAAGTTGCACACACACACATGAACTTTGTATACATATTACATCCATACGTTTACATCACATCCTGTTTCACAATTTCCCTTCTCTAACTTTCATGGTCTCTCAACTTTTTTTAGACAAAATATTGCTCCGAGGACGTAAAGTAGAAAAAAAACAAAAAACCTTGAAATTTATTCTCAGAAAAAAAGGTGGCATAATACAACACACACACGTCAGGGGAAAAAAACTTGTGGAGAAAGGGAAGAGAGTGTGGCAGTGATGGCATTATTATGACCACTCTTATAATAATAATAACAGTGTTTTAGCATTTGCGCCTTTTATAGATATTTATGCACTCAAATGTACTTACCTTCTGTGGAAGGAAATCCTTTGAACCTTTTTTTTAAACTGAGGAAAAAAATATTTATTCAACTTTGGTGTGCTTTCTTTCTTGCTTCCCGCGAAATCCGGAGGAGACACGCATTATAATATTATTATCTGAGTTGAGAAAGAAAGAGCAATTCCAATAAAGTACGCACGTTCCGCTTCCCACTTTTCGCGTTTTCTCCTTCTCGCGCTCCGTCTGTGTTAAAGTTAAAGGTCCCGTTCATCTCGAAATTTCACTCAAATCATGCTGGCAATACATATGCAAAAAAAACTACTTACTGGATTCTGTGTGCATAGCGGACTTTCTCATGGAAGATGAGGAACCAGGGAAAAAAATAAATATGAAGTTGGGTGCACACACGAGAAAATGAACATGCCTTTTAACTAGTCTTATGCATATGGAAAGTATTTTTGAAGGAATAAGAGCCATTACATGTTTCATCATGAATAGAAATGGCTTCCTTTCGACTTCGTAGAAGAAGAAGACATGATCTTCTTCTCAAGTCGTGTACCTTTTGGCTTGTCCTTTTTTTGGTTTCTCGCTTTCCCTCCGAAAATTGTTGAAGGGAGACAGAAGAGAGGAAGAGAAAAGGAGGGAGAAAGCTTCTCATAAATTCTCCAATGTCCAAATAAATTTTGCCAGATCTGTCACTTTCTTTCAGCATATAAATGTGACCATATCTTCCCTCCAACTTCCGGCGCACCAGGTCTGGTTTTCTCCACAGAAGTGTCTTATTTTGGAGAGGAACTGAGACTTGAGTTGACTGCTTGAGTGAGTGAGTAGTGAACTCGAGAATTAGTTTGGAGAGCAGAGAAGAGAAAAGGAGAGAAATCCATTCACACAAAAAAGTTTTTGGTCTGAGGCCAGTACACCTCCATAATAATATATTTCTTATCAGTTTGCCTAAAACCTTACCGTTCCTGCCACCACCACCATTGTGTGGTCTTCTCCTTTCTCTCCTTTTTCTCTGCTTAGTTTCAATTCATTGTTATGTCATGCGATAATATAATCATGTTCTCTGAGGCCTTAAATATGTTGTGTGTGTATGTGTGCGTTTTTTTTGGTTCTCACAGGGCAGCAAGGTTTTTGTGGGAAGGTGACTCTATTAAATATTACCCGGGAAAAAGTTTTAAAAATGCCTTTTCTTTCACGGTACAATTTTCATTAGTTTAGAAGGGCTAACTTTCACCTGAAAAAAAACTTTTTCAAGGTATAATAACATGTTCCCTTGATGATAAGTGTTTGAATGCTACAGAGAATTGCCATTGTGAAGGAAAACTTTTCCAGAATGATAGATGTCACATGGGATACCTCTTTTTTGGAGAGTTTGTGCACACATTACATCTACAGGACAGATCTGGACATGATATTCATTTCTAGAGATTTTTTTTCAGAGTGGAAATTAAAGTTGCATGGGACATAGGTAGGCACTCCACAACAGGATAGGACAGTAAACATACGTTATGGTGCATTTTTTACATCTCTAATTACATAATTATGACACAAAAGTCCATGTCCTCCTTTTTGTCCACGAGAGAAGGTATTCATAGTCATCTTCAAACAAACATAGTATATTTCTCAATTTTCATTTATATGGGCGCACATAATTTCTGAATGAAAATGGACTGCCTTGTCATGTTTACATTTGCATCATAAATCATGTATAATAGTCAAGCGGAATGATAATGAACAAGCATATCTCCCACAACTCCATTGTCTTGTCCGGTTTTACGAAAAAAAAACCCAAGCAAGCCAGCAATGTAGGTACGTCTATTACCTGCCAAATTTATGATCTCGGGTATATTGCTTATTCCAAGAAATCTCTTATTATGGTTGGCTGGCGGTGGAGGTATACCGCACCAAACAAGGTCGTAGACACAGACTTCCATTAAAGTTATTGCTTTTGGAGCATATTTATATATGATGTGATCATCCCGCATGCACCACCGTCGACTTCTCTTGAACCAAAGATGGAGCAGCAAGTTGGTTCCATGGACCTTATAGGTTCCCTGCTCTATTTGTAACAATCAATCACCATGAGTCACCAATAACTCAAGGATGGGAGCCCTCAGTCAATAAATTTGATATGGAATGTGGCAAGTATGTAGTAGTAGTAGCTTCTTTTACCCACGAAAAAAATTATTTATGGGCAATCTTCATTTCACTGTTTTTTTTCTCCTTTTTATTGATAACCTATCCCAAGCTTTCAATTTTTGCCTTTTCCCTCTTGTGTTTTCTTGTGGGACCTTCTGCTACATCGACCAAGTGATCAAAGTAAATGATATCATATCAATTGAGGCAATTTGCTTCTTCTGCTCCGTTACAAATTCTGTGTGTGTGGAAGATACCCTCATGAACCATATTTTTTAAAGGAAAACAAGGGAGAACAGTGTATCATCTCCGAAACGTGAAATATTTCATATTATTTTATGGAATATGTTTTCTCAGCTCTTGATATTATTACAGAGCAGAACCCTTCTGTGTGTTCATTCCTGTCATCTTTCAACTTTTCTTCCTCTCTAATTTGTGTACAATATTCGGCGACTCCACACATATACACACACAAAAGCAGTTTTCTCTTTGAGTGCTTATCTGTAGTGTATACAGCGTGTTATTTCGGGTGAGTACTATTTTAAAAAAAATGAGTGAAAATTTAGGAGATCTTAGGCACACAAACATAACATCACTGTACTCCGTAGTACAGTATACTGTAGTCATCTCATGTGGCAATAAACCTGTTCGATGTGTGTGTACAGCATCCGACCTCTCTTTTAAAATATATTTTATCAAGTGCACACATACACACACACATCCATACACAAGGAAAGATGCCTAGGAAAAAAAGACGGGAGGAAAAGTAGTGAGCAAGTTTTTGTGTGTGAGCTCGAGAGGAAAACATTATTAGAATAAAGAAAATACACAGGGGAAATAACGTTGATGGGTTTGCTTGTCCGTTTCATGAGGATGACGATGATCATGATAATAATCATAATGATGATGCGGTGCGTACACTCTTTGAAATTGTGTGTGCAGTCTGTACGGAGAACTACATCTCCGAATATAGTATCTTTTGGGAGGCTGCTGCAAGAGCAGCCTGGCGTTAACAGACGTTTTATAATGGCGGCTTCTTTTGGAGAACAAAACCCGTTCGGTTTGATGATCACTGTCCTTGTGAAGCTTTTAGTTCTTGATGCACACAACCTTCAAGTTTCTTGTTTGTCTTTGTCAATTTTGCAAGCAAGAAGCAACAATGATAATGACTGGAAAATGGATTGATTATCTGTGAAATCGGCGTCTTGTTTTGTTTTTTGGTAACTACACTAATCTAATGGTTTTGTAGTTCATTTTACCCCAAGTGTTGATAACCCTCATGCACGTTTTTTTTTACTTTTTTTAACATTATTAATTTCTGTTGCAATGCTCACTTTTTGGTTCATATTTTCGTAGTTGGTGCCGATTATCATTTGTTCTTTATATACGTAGACAAGCTGGATCTTTAAAATGACACATTAGAAATTTCGTCCATTTTGAAGTGGCGCCGCTGCAGTCATGCATGTTGGCATGAAAGACGATTACTGGAATGACCAAAGTGGAAAGGCCCTGAGGGACATTTTAATGCTTGTCACAAAAAAGTAAGTCGATATAAAAGCTGTTGACACCAACCGTTTCCTCTGATGATGGAGAAGACAAGATGAATCAATTATTTATGAAAACGACACTCCTCATCGATGTTCGTAAATAATGGAAAGGGAAAAATTAAGTTGGTTTTTGTTATCGATGACGAGAGGAGGAGAATGATTGTAATCCGATTATTTTGGAGGATAAAATGGAGAAAAGACCAAGAAGGGATGCAGGTGAATTAATGATTCATGGGAGAAAAATTACCGTGAAATTGAAAGGCAGGCATAAAAGGAATGCGCAACTGATCACAATTCCCATCAAATCCCTGGGGACATCCAAACACGGTCATCAGAAGCTGTTCAATTTGTTAATGAGTTAGAGTTTGCTTTTTAAATGATCTTGTGTAGCGATTTTGTTTGATGACGTCACGTGTGTATTTCCTACTACAGTTGTTATCTGATTGTTGCTACACTATCCGATTAGTGCTTTCCCCTATTGTCACGCACTTGAGATTGCAACAATGACACGCGCATGAATCAGCAATAAAAATAAAACGTGTGTCGAAAGTTAATAGAATGGGATGCACTTTTAATATTATTACCCGTAATGATCCCGCATCATGCGTTTTTTATGAAAAAAATACATGTGTAATGTTGGAGCACAAGTGGAATAAAAAGCAGATATCACTTCACATCCGACACAAAAGCAAGAGAGAAAAAAAGATCAATTTCTATGATTGCATTGGATGTACTTTGTTCCGATAAAAAGCTGCATGCATGGGTTTGCTTGATGTCACTTTTTATACACAACAAGGGCACCATCATCCATAACAAATTTTTTTTTGTCTTTTTTTATTTTCCAAAAAAAACACATGTTCCTTTCACACTAAAGTACACCCATTAAAAGTTCCTCTATGAACTCTCGTACTACATAAAAATTTACCAGAAAAGTTATCTTTTTGTCTATTTATTGCCTTCAAATCTTTTATGTTGTTGCATCCTTGTCCTCGTACTTCTTTTCTGCTGCAGTTCATTCAAAATCAGGAGGGAATCAATAACCCGTATCGGCTCACGCACTTCCTGCATTCTATTTTTTTCTAAAAAAAAGTGAAGTTAGAAGAACGTGTAGAATTGTTGTCCCAAAAAATGAGGATCACATTACACAATTGCCTTCTCCATTTTTATTGACAGGAAAAAAAGTAAAGTACTCTAAACAACAAAGACAAGACAAATGAGAACTCAAGAACCCGATGAAAAATCAATAGGTACATATATCCGGTTGATGGTTGGTGATGATTCCAGCCGACACTGCGTTGCACATCAAATGCACTTTTTTGGTGCATCCCATAAAAAAAGTTCTCATATTATGTGCACCATCACATACAAATATATTTTTTGTTGTTGTAAAAACGGCTCAACATAAAGAGCGTCATACATTTCCACAGAAATTACTTGCCGCCACGACGAGCCATATAAACAGTACCATTTTTTCTGAAGAAGAAAGGAACAAGGGAAAAAAGGATCCGTATTAAGTAACACTCCTTCTTCTATTGTGCAGCGTGTGTTGCTGGATAAACTATTCTCCTTTTACTTATACATCCATTTTGCTTAACATTATTATCCAAAAATAAGAGTCTTGTAAGGAAAAAGTTACGCAATGAGGGTTTTTTTTCTATACACTTCCGTATATTAAAAGGAGTAACAAGGAAAGAGAAAATCCTGTTCCTTCCATTCCTTTTTACAGCTGCACTCGAGTCTTCTTTATGACAGCCATTACATAACACGAGGAGCACAGCAGAGGACGACAAGAAAAGACCCGCTTTTTATTGTGTTTTTGGCAATGACACAAAACGAAAGAGGAAGTTTCAAGATCATCTCAGTCAGTATTTATATAAATAACAGGGTCTTTTTGCTTCGTTGCTCAAAAAGGACAAAAAAAAATAAGATGGACACATATATGGTAATAAGGTTGTGTACATGGGACCATTATTGCAGCAGCACATGGTGTATACTTACTTGAGTATTTTATTTTGGCTCATCTTCCTTCAACAAAAAAAATATGTGAAGGTTGTTTTCATATCTCACAAGGAAGTTTTTGTCGGATGAAGAGAACATGTCTTGGAACTGTCTGGATTTTCAAGTTGTCGGGTGACTTGCTCCACAAAAAATATCCCAGACAGGAGAAAAATGTACCTAAAACATTCCTCAGAGAAAAGAGGTTGGGAAGAGAATGTCCGCGAGGTATTTCGTGTGTCCCAACGAAATGATGAAAGTCAAGGTAATCTGAAGATAACATTGAATTTTCTTCTACGACAGTATTATGATAACAAAAAAGGAAGACAGAAAGGGAAGAATAATTTTGACTGGAACTGCATTCACAAAAAAAACTCAGACGAGACATTTTTGGCTTGGAAATCTGATTCCAGAGAAAAAAGAATTAGTTTCACAACGGTTGTGATTGTGACTGAAGGAAATATTTCCTGTGCGCCATTATAATATTCTGTGACATCGCTTGCTGCATGCACACATCTCATTTCTATGCTTCCATTCGACTTTAATCACATAAATTTTCTGTCTGGCTTTCCAAAATGAACTTGAAAGGAGAAATCAGTTCCTATCCAAGATGATATTTTTTCTCCATTAATGAGCACACACAGAGACAGATATACACAACGTTACTGCATCACAAATCAGAATGAAGAAAATGGAAAAAATGAAGCGACCTGAAAGTGCATTTTCAGGTAGATTTTTTTTGTATCCAATTCCTTGTTTCATGGAGTACTTACCTATGTGAACATTTCTCAGGTGAAACGAATTACGCACACATGTGCAAATTGCGTGACGTTTTTCCCTCATGAAAGGGAAACTTACAGATGCAGCTGCCTGAGATTTTTTCCTGTGTCTCGTTTTTTCTTCTCAATTTTATGCCTCCACAAACCTGTCCTCTCCAGAAGAAAAGCAAGAAATTTCAATTTCTCTGATGATGACGACAGTAATGTAAAAAAGGTAAGAGTAAAAAATCAAAAGACCAAAAAAGAGCTAAAAATGAAAGAAAAAAAATGAAGCCAAGGTGAGCAGGATCCATCCACTCTTCTCTATGAAAATACAAAAAAGTGTCATTGCCCTGTAAAATCTGTTTTCAACAAGGCGAAGCCCATGTGAAACAAAAAAGAAAGAAGTGGAGACAGCACGAAGCAGCAGTGGAGTATGACGTTCACTTGAGTGAAAAGTTGAAAAGATAAAACTGTTCGGGATTGTCAACGAGAAAGAAAGGAGAAAGAGGATTAAGGAAATGGAATTGAGAAGTTCAATGTCACTCCTTCTCCCAAAGCGTGTTTCCTTTTTTTGTTTCTGTCGTCGTCCAGAAAATGAATGGGGATGCTTTGGAAAGAGGATCAAAACGAGAGAGTGGCTCTGCCTGCCTGCGTCTCTAATTTACTTTTTGCCTGAAAGCATCTAACGAGTGTGTGCAGATCATCAGGGAAGTTACTTACTTTAAAACAAAGGGAACAATGGATGAGAGAGTTGAAATTGACGAAAATGAATTAATTTACTCTGTTGATCTCTTCACAAATGACTTTTCCATCGGAAGCAAAGGGGGTTGATAAAGAATCAGTCAGGGAGAAATTTCCTAGTTCCACGTCACAAAAAATATTTTAGTGCTGGTTTGCAGTGAACAATTCTGTAGATACATACCATGACGACTTTTCATGAATATTTTGGAAGTAAAAATAGTGCAAGTTTAAAAAGAACCACGCAAAAAAGTCTTGGCTTTCAAGAAATCTTATTTTTTATTTTAGTAAAGTAATTAGATCCATTTTTGCACATTAACAATTTACACCATTTTTCATTATGCTATTCTATTCCATACACACAAAAGATGCTACCCTATCTAATTACTAGTGCATCTTAATTTATGTCGCTGTACAAGATAACCCATTTTTGCAATAAAAGGAAACAGTATTAATAATTACTTACATAATTTACAATTTTATTGTAGCTCCATAGAAAAAAATGTTATCAATTAAAAACTGAAGTGGAGTTAAATTGGCATTCATACGCCCAAAATCATTTAATTTACTAGTTGATATGCTTCATTTTTGACGTAACAAACTATAAATACACTACATCGAATAGAACTACCTTTATGTTGAAATTCACGGAATGGCCCAAAAATTATTCAATCGGCGTTGTTATCTGCTGCAGCTACATTGATACTAACTGTCTATATTTCTCTAAATTCCCCTAACTTGTGAGTTATTGGAACAAACTAACCTTTCATTTAATTGTTCACTTTCTAATCTTCCATATTTTCAATAATGTGTTGGCTACTCGTTTCCCTACGAATTGTACATTTTTACAGTATTACTTATGTAGATGTTCCTTTTATCTGAACACTCCAGTGCGATACAATTATCTTGTTTATAGTGTAGAACCATTATCACAGATTAAGAATGATTTCTTTTTAAAAAAACAGTTGTTTGGTTAGCAAAGTTTTACGCCAGCAAAATAATTTGGTGCTATAATATTCCCCACTATTATTGTGTGAATAAATGAGTGGATCAATATTTACACTTACAACTGCAGAAAATAAAAATGCACATAATTATTATTCATAACATGCAAACAACCCTTAAAAATGCACCTACCTTGTAAACATTATGTCAGCAAAGTTGGCATGAAAAGTATTATAATAGTGATAAAACCGGAAGCGATTTAGCATAGTCACTTCCTGTATCCTTTTTAAATCGATTTTTTTTGTACCCTGTAGAAATAAAGTGGTAGTCTCACTCATTCATCGAAGGATTATTTTTTTGTCTCGCTCGCAGCAGAAACATAGTTTTTCATCTGAAGTGCGTATTTACCTCTCGGTTTACTCTATCAAATGCAGATGACGTTTTATGGCGGTTTCCTCGTGTGTAGAATATTGTTGCTGGAGGAATGAAACCGAAAACATTGTTCGATGGCTCCCAGTCACCGCGGAACAGGAACAAATCACTCTTTCTGATTGAAAAAGGGATCAACCAATATCACCATATATTCCTCTGTGAGTAGCGTGACATCCATCTTGTTTTTTTTTCTGGGAAGATAAGGTGTTAGGAAAACGAGACGACACGAGAAAAACACTAGCTTAAGTTGTACAATACCTTCTCTGATCTTATTACACATTTCCATTCAGTGGAATCGGATGAGAGCAAGGTGGAGCAAGGAGATGATTTTCAGAAGAAGAAGCGCGTCTTGTCGGTTGTGTGGATTAGGAGCACGCGACACGTCTCCACATCGGCCTGTTTGTGATGTAAAACAAAACCAGAAAAAAATATTGTATTTGTACACCAACATGAAAAAAAGAGAGACATCAGAGATGTGAGAGTTTAAAGACCACATTTGGATTTTTGTACACATATAGGTTGAGTTGATAAAAAGGTGTATCACTTGTGAAAACGTAGCAGAGTTGTATCGAAAAGGAAGAGCAAGCGAGTAACAAAAAAAATTGAGGGAGAGATGAAAGCAAACACTGAAAATCACTTAAAAAGACTGAAAGACATGAACCGAGCTCGCACAGGTATCACACCCACGGATAATGTATTCCACGCACTTATTTTACTTTTTACACGGACGAAAGGAAAGTCAAAGAGGGAAGCTCATGCATGATGATGATCCAGTAAAGACTCAACTTTGAAAATAAAGTGTTTCTCAGAGAGAAAATACTTTTGTTAATAAATATGTATACAAAAGAAGAGAGGGAAACTAGTGAGAGGAACAAGCTACAAAGAGATTTTCTCAAGTGGAAACAGTTTTAAAGGGATGAAAAAGCAGTGCAGAGTTGTTGTAGTAAAAGCAAGTTTTTAGTTAGTCTTGAGAGTGCTTAGAATTTCTCTTTTTTTTATTATAATACCATTTGAGGAAATGTTGAAAGCGAGAAATCCCTCCACTCCAGGCGCCACACCTCGACGACACGAGTCAGCAATGCTGGAGAACTGGAGAACCCTTCCTAAATCCGTGTCACCATCCTCACCGCCTTCCTCGTCGTCTTCCATGTAACCTCGGGACAGTTTTAATTTCTGTTGGAGAGGCTGCTTCCCACCACCGCCACCGGCAGCACTTCTTGACTTGGACTCGAGGGAGCTGAGACTAGGGTTGTCGCGGAAGATGAAGCAGTAGCGGTTTGCCCCAGAGCTGGGTCGGGAGCGGAACAGAGGAGTGGCGACGAGGTAGCTGATTCCGTGCTCTTCCCACCAACCGTGACATGAGTACTCTGCATTAAAAAAGATTGTGTGGGAAATTAGAACTCCAGCAGCTATTTTCGGAAATCTTTCACGTGTTAGGATTTCAGCCTTGCACAAATTTCAGTACGAAACGCTTACCTGCAACAATGTCTTTTGCGGAACAATCCGAACGGAACTGTAAAGTGTCTTGTTTATGGCAACCCACAGTTATGGAAGTGAAGCCATCTGAGCAGTGGTCCACGACTAGACGACCATTTCGGGAGAGCCCGGTTACCCCAAACCGGCCAACACTGGGACACCTTTTTCTCGAAGGTTTTGGAGCTTAAAAAGAAATTTTGTATGTAAATATTAAAATAAGACTTTGAAATTTATGAAAATTTCACATGAGAATTAAAGAACATTTTTATGCGCAATAATTCAAATGATAATAATTTAAATTGAACAATAAAAAATAAATTTATGAAAACTCATTCCCACTTACAAACTAGCGTAATGTAAGGCAAATAAACAGGATTAAAGGTGGAGGGATGGCAAGCATCTTCCGATCTTCTAGTTCGAGAACCCAGTTGAACCTCGATGATATGTGAGTCCCTCCTGATAATCTCTGCACACATGTATCCACTGTGACTATTTAAGAAACAAGTAGAACAACAACCATAAAAATTATTATTACTTTGTCGTTTTGAAAACAAGAACTATACATTTTTTCTGAATTTGCACTGCTCCACACTTATTCCATTTTCTGTCTCATTGAAAATAATTTTGAGAAACATATTTATGTATTCAACCATGCCAGATTATTGTCGGAAAACCTTTCTCCCATGATTTACTTTTTTTTCTTGTGAAAATGAGCTCATTTCTCGTCATCCTCACGACCATCATGATTACACAATAATAATATACAAAATGCTCCTCCAGTACAACACAAGGAATGGAGAAGGGGAACGTGTGTGCGTATCTATGCAATTACTTGAAACACATCACCAAGTGAGTTTGAGTGTGGTGGGGAGTGTGACGTATTTATGTCTGCCGCTTTTCAAAACCAGGTATTCATTTAACACGCTGGAATGATTTACGCGCAGGAATTACTGCCTTTCTCTGTGAGTTGAATTGCACCATTTTAATAGCTGAACAAATGGAAAATGAAAACAAGGAGGAAGTGGCTCCACTACTCTGGAATGTAAAACACAAACGCGATATTTATGTTTGTATGTATGCTAAAGTTTTTTTTGTGTGAGTAAGTGTGAAAGTGTGAGTTTTCCTGGTGTAATATGTTCAAGAGCGTGAGATAATTATGGCTTCAAGTTTAAACATTCATTTTCTGGTTACTATCTACATAGTAGTTATACTAGTGTAAAATAGGAGGTGTTGTTCTTGTTCTTGTTCATGTGTGAGTTTTTTTTGGATATCCATGTGGCTTGGCTAGATTTTTCCCAGTAATTTATGAGACAGGAAAGGACGACGAGAGAGGAATGAAATGTAAATTTGGTAAAGGAGAGAAAAAAGGACTATTTTTTCCGGGGAACATATGTTTGAAGCAAATAATGAATGGTAAAAATGGAAATCGTGGTGCTTATCTAAGTAACCCAGTTGTAATGTAGACCGTTTTATTACCACACAAATATCTCATGTGTTAATCAACAACTTTTATACAGACATTACCTTTGGACGTATGCACATATTTATTATGGAGCAGGTTCTGAAGTAATGGCTCACATATATTTTTCCAGACAATTTATACACAAGTGTAATATTCAATCTGGAATTTGTGACAATGTCTTCCTACTTCCAAAATATCTCCCTCTAAACTTCCCATTTTGGTCCGTTTTGCTTGCTTATAGCTTTGCTGAATATTATTACTCCTACTTTAAATTTTTATGTATGCTTTGCAAAATGACTTCCACTTCCACCAAAATCTAGTTGTCATTTCTTCATTATGGATGCCAACAAAAATAGGAGGTAAACTTTCCCAAAAAAACACACGTAGTATATCTTCATTCCAGATCTGCATGAATTTTTGTAAGCAAGGAAGTCACTAAATTGAAAGAGGAAACAAAAGCAGGTTTGATTGTTCCAAAAAAATGTCTGGATATACACAGCACAGATGATAATACTTTTTATTCCGACCTCACCTAAGTTAATCAGATAAGCTAGACAACAACAAAGTATGTATTTACACAACATGAAAATGGATACACGACTCAATCCTACATTTTGTTTTGACTCTTAGAATAAATTTCTATAAAAAAAACTATTTCCAGCGAAAGCCACCCACACTCGAATAAAATAAAAGAGGATTTTCTACCACTGGTAAAATCCAAATGAAAACAATCATGGCGATCAAGACAAGTACTTCTCCTGCTCCAAAGATAATCTCAACTTTGGAAAGCATGTGTCATTAGAAAAAAAGTAACCAGACTGGAAAAAAAAGATATTGTTGCAAACGAGATATACATGCATACGTTCTCAAGGGGAGGCTTACATGATTACACTCCTAAGCTTTTGGCAATTCCACTAAAAACCCGTTTTTTTCCTTGTCAGCAAAGGTATTACGAATATAAACACGCATTGCTTGCTCCAAAAATTTGCATCTTTCTCGTTGCGTTTGTTATTGCTGACGAGCTTATATATTTTTTATGTAAGCAAAATAGTAGTAAAAGTCTTTCTGGCTCAGTAAAAATAAGCTTGATCCCTTTTCTAACGACATATTATTATTATCACAAGAATCCACACACGTCCATACACATCTATGGAGGTAGACAAGACTAAACTTTTCCAGTTTGTTTTGTTATCAGAGCTTTTCCAGGAAGATGAATACTTTTAGTTTGAGCAGGTCTCCACACAACATATTTACAAAGAGATGCATTATTCATGTAACCTGATGTTCCTACAACAAAAAAACCAGTACGGAAATTCACATTATTCTGTAGACCATCTTTAGAATGTTGCACACATCATTGAAGTAGGAAAGGCTACTTTTGGCATTCGCACGAGAAGAACAAGGACACAAAGTAAAAAAAGGGAAATGATTGTCGTACGTGTTTATTGTCCATGTTTTACAAAGGTTGTGCACGCAAAAACATACAATATTCAAATATGCAGTGTGTGTGCAGCTAGTGAGTAATCCCAACGTACACATTATGCGCACAGCCTTCACCAACTGCCATAAAAAACAGCAAAGTTGAGGAGTGAAAGGAGGAAGAAAAGCGATGAAAAGTCTTCAGCAGGAACGGCAGCAGTAATGACTACTCTCCCGTAACAAAAGCTGATGCCAATGCTAATGCGTTTATATTTGAGTTGGATAACCCGTGCTCACATTAAATTGAGGTAAATATCCCCTTCCTCCTTTTTTGGGAACAGTATATAAATGGAGTAAAAAAGAAGCAAACAATGGAAAATGGTATTGTCATGCTCGTATTTTTTTGTTTATCTAATGTTGACAAGCATTGCACGGAATTTCTTTTTTTTCCTTTTGTGCAAAAATATTATAGTAAAAAGTAGTTGGAGAATAAATGGAAGGGCAATGGTTTGTGAAAATGCGGTACGCACAAAGAGAATGAGAAAATATCCCGACGGAATAAAAGGAAAGCATGACATTTTTTCTTTGAAAAAGTGGCACTTGCCACATGAAACAGCCTTGCTAGTGTCCAGACAGTTTTTTTTCAGGTTCATTCACTCATTTATGCGTGCGATGCAGGTAGGAAGTGCACCATAATTTATTCCAAACTTTTGGGCGTAATGGGACATTTGATAAAATGAAAATTAGGTGGGGAATGTGAGACAACCTGTGCAATAGAGAATGAACATATGTAATGCGTAAATATGAATGGATGAATGAATACAGATTTTCATTTTTGTTATCGTCTCACCCTCTCGTGCTTCTGAGTTGGCTGTGCACATGAAAAAATATAATCAGTCACGAGATTGTTATGTCATGCACACACAAATATTTAGCTCGATGTCCATTAATCAAATATATATGAAAACGTCTGCCTCCTTTTTTCTCCTCCAGTTACACAGTTGAAAGTGACATTTTCATTTAAAAATATCTGGACATGTGTGCATTTGCTCTTTTCATAATATATGAATTGCTACTTTTCTAGTTCTGGTGGACTCAAGTCACCCTCTCGCTCTAGCCACATACACACATACAAAGTAATATCGAATGACGAATGTTTCTTTTTGCCAAAAAAAGAAATATTTTTTTCCGCTCTCTACCTTTCAAATGTTTTTTTTGCTCACTTGATTCACAGGAATGCAGTCTCCTTTACGTCTGACGCATTATTGTTCCAAAAGAGAAAAAAATATGTATTGAGAGAAGAAAACTGAAAGAGAAAGCACAATCTTGATATCACAAAGGAAAAAAAGGATCACATACCTGGCTACACACAAATCAACATTTAATATTACATATATCCAAAAGATAAAAATCAAAAGCCTTGGACTTTTTCTCTCTATTATGCACTTACATTGATTCGATTTTTTTTCTCCCCGTGGTTACTTCTTACTTCTGATATGTGAAACGAGTACTGTTATTCCTTTCTAAATTCTAAGGTAAGGAAACAGTAGTGAGTTTTTACCAGTGTTTCGATATTGCCGGCAAGGTGCTCACGTAACCTGGCATGGTAATAATTGGTACAATGGTAGACAATGGCTGGCAATAATGGCAATATTGGCGCAAATAAGCACAACATCCATAATATAACGTATTTACTTTATCTCAACAACTGCACAGCAGAAAATAACA
>JAHZNF010002445.1:0-17109 GCA_027744215.1 Troglopedetes dispersus
TGTATAAAAAGTCCAGAAAATATTGGACCTGGGTCAACCCTGATCAAGGTGGGCTCGGTCAACTGAAGATTAAAACCGGTTTCAGTCTCCAATGGATCAGATTATTTGAAAGACAAGCATGAGCTTTTACATCTTATCGATGGACAATTTCTGTTTCGCTCTACAATTCCATCAATTTTGTTTTTTTTTTGTTTTATTGTACATTGTTGATCAAAAGCACTTTTAAATCTGGCATCATTTCTAAAAAAAACTTGTTCTTAATTGAAGCCAAGAAGGTACACGATTAACTTCCTCAAAAATATTAAATTTGGGAGTGCCGACTACATAATGTTTCCTCTTTTGGATAAGCTACGGCGCAGTAATCAAGAAGAAAGTGACACTTAACAAGGCTCCAGAAGATAACAATATAATAAGATATAAAACTCGTAAAAGTACATGAAGCTTGAATGTAACCTACAAGACTACTCTTCACTCGCATCAAATCAGACAAAAATTGTTAGCTCTAAAAAGCTTAAAGTTCTTTTTCTTAATTATAGTTTCATCGCCACAAAATCAAGTATATACTATGTGCACCTTGTAGTACTTGTATATTCCAGAAAATATGAATTTAAGAGCAACTTCTCCAGAAAAGGTCTAAAATTTTTTTTATTTGGAAACTAGTTCTCTGCAACCACTTCCTCCACGGTCCACTTCTTCATGAAGACAAAACATGAAATTTCTTGATGAAAGTAAACTCGTAAAAGATGATTTAAGTTTTATGTCGTTGTGAAAAGGAAATGACAGGATGGGATTAACCCTTTGTATTTTTCGGGCCGGTATAAAAGAAGAGATAATTTTTTTCGAGGATTTATACCAGGTTCAGCTTCTGTCTTAACAAAAGTTATTTCCACACTTCAAATTTCAAGTCTCCTAAACAGAAATTTTGTCGCAATAAAATTTGGGCAATATGAGAAAGATTGTATTTTTGATTGGAGTTCTGGTGCTGGTCATCGGATTGGCATCATGTGTAAACGCACGTGCTCAGTTTCCTTCTCTGCCTGGAGCGGATTCCCTGCCGAAAATGCCTGGAATGCCAGACATGCCTGGAGCTGATAAGCTCAAAGCTCCATCCGGCATGCCCGGAGCAGATCAGTTGAAGCCTCCCGGTGGCCTCAGCATGCCGAAGTGAACGTACTAATCTGGAAGAAGTTGAGGGCATCACGCTACCAAGATCCAGGACTTTAGAGTGATGGAACAGGAACCGCCGAATAATAAGCAATAGTCTCATATTAGAATTACAGTTTGGTTATTGGCACACTATTTTTATTCTAAAAATGAACAAAAATAATGGAATTGTTTGCACCATTAGCTTTGTTAAAAATACTAGTAAGTATACTTTATCCTCCTTCCGTAGACTTCATGATAGTGAACGTGTGAATTTGCTTTCAACCTGTCCATTTTACTCAATGGCCATTGTCAGGTCTAAGATATGTTATTAAGATAACCATTTTGCTATGTACAGATTACTACAGATATATAAAAACAGTTACTAAAATAAACAAAGGCACAAAAAATGTTAAAGCAGTCCTATTACTGATCATTTTGCTGACATTTTGTCTTCAATTATACTTTTCATTGCCCTTGAGCAGTAAATTTCGCATATCAAAGCATCAAAACTAATATGTAATAGTGTAAATGGGTCGGTCGGCATAAATATATAAATGTGCATAATTGCACTTCGAAGTTCACTGTAATTTTATCATGCATTTAGAAGTATTCTAAATAATATTTGCATCAAGGAAAAGAATCAATAAAAACTTAAAACTCTATATTTTTTTTAGATTTTAGCAGTAGAATAAAAGCCGAAATATGTATTTCCATGAAGTGAATTTTTACAAACTACTAGTTGTTACTAATTATTAGAACTTTAATTCCTAGATTCTAATTTTCTATCGTTTCCTTTTCATCCAACTTCTTTTTCCTACCACCGTAATTAGCAAATTCTAGAAAATTACTTCCAGATCTCCGCCACTAAACCTTGTAGTAAATAATTAAGTGAATAGATTTCCCGTTTTTTAAATAGCTAAGTTGCACCATATTATTGTTTATTTACTCAACCCTTTGGGTATGCACCAGTGACCAATTGACTTACCAAAACTTAAATGTTCGACCATGATTATATGCATTTGGAACGTTTACCTATCTGATCAAGACATTATAATCCCTGGCCAAGCATATAACAGTGTGCATATGCTCATTTTTTTCTTCTCAAAATATTGCACATCTAGCTTTTCCTCGAGAAATTCGACCTTCGCAGTGTAACAGTAACATATTATCATCAATCACAATTAAGTTTAGTGGATTCATTCAACACGTAACATGAGTTCAGATGATGTGAAAAGAATCGACATACATACATACAATCTTGTTGATCCATTCTTGTAGGTGAGCTACCTAAGTTCAGCTCAGATTTTCACATTCCGTATGATGCGGCAGATGCGCATTAAATTATGACTGTGCTCATGTGCTGCACGCTGCACGTTATCATCAATTAATTAGTGTACATGCTAATCAAAAATTTTACAATCTTCCAATATGCAACAACTGAAGTAATGCAATGCAAGTAGCACTAGAAGAGTGAGTCAAAACAAAGGAAAGGAAAATTTTTGCACTGTTTACATGAATCATGCATTCGCAACAGTTATAATAATTACATTTTATTCCAGTTTTTTTTTGCACTTTTCGCAACTACTCTAGTGTTTTCTTATCTTTATGCTACGTAATAATAATGATGACGCCAGTGAAGTTACGCTTGGTTCAGGGAATACAATATGATGATAATGAAAAGCTTTACGTAATTTTTTAAACCGTTAAGTAGCGGTTTAAGGTTTCCTGGATTTCGCAGTACAATTTTGGCTTTCTGCTCGTCTAGCAATTTTTGCGAGAACTAACTAATAACAGATAATTGCTTCTCTCCCAAGATAATCTTTTTACCTGGAGCAGTCGAGTGGAGGAGGGATGAATGAAGACTACGCGTCTGAAGCAAAAACAGTTCCGTGTTTAAATTGCTTTGGTATATATACAAGATCCAAAATCTGATATCGCCTCAGAAGCAAACAAAGAACGGTGAATTAAGCCAGTCTTAAGACGGTTAGTTCATTTTAAAAAAAGAACTCCAAGTTCAATTCTTGTGCCAGAAAAATTACTTAATATAAATTAATACCAATTGTGTTTTTTGAATTCAATATTTTTAATTTTTTTTACCACCGAAAAGGAACGCTAAGATGAAGCTGTTAACAACGCTTTGTGTCGCCATTTTGGCATTGGCAGTGGTCGTTTCAGTGACCGAAGCAGGGACAAGTAGACATCACTCTCGTCATCACTCCAGACGTCAACGTGTTGAAGAGGAAGAAGAGGAAGAACCTGCGGTCCAGCAGGTTCAGGTTCAACAGGAACAGCCAAAACCGGTGGACACCGAACCAGAAAAATCCATTGAAGTCACTGCTGTTGAAAGTGAAGAGAAGCCAAGACCAGTGAGGGCTCGGAAGGCTCCTGTGGTGTGTAACACTAACACAGCCGCAGCTGCCAATTTGGATAAGCCTGATAAAGTTGAGACCAATAATGACAACACTTCGAAGGACTTTACCATCATTCAACCGGACAGCGCCGAAAGTTTAGAACTTGGTGATAACAAGGGCGAGAAAAACGCCGAGCAAGCTCCTCAAGGTCCAAACAAAGCCAAGAAGTTGGAGAAGCCAAAGGCCAAAGTTGTTCCTGCTTCAGATGAATCAGATGACGAGGAGGAATATGATGACGAGGAAAATAACTTTAGCGCAGCCCTTACAAGTCTAGAAGAAGGTCCAGAACCGAAGGCCCTGACCAGCGCAGAAATTCCGAAGGAGGAAGGCTCTCGTGCTGCCGAGAGTGAGGAACAGGAGAAGCCCAAGGCAAGAAGGGCTAAACAAGGGCGGAAGGACATCAGAAGGATTGAGAGACCATATCGCAAGCGAGTTGTTTTCGAATCCTATGAGGAGGATGAGGAGTAGATATACCACTGGAATTTAAAGAGTATTTAAATGAATGCACTGACTGACGGTGCTTGCTAATTTTATAGTTCATTATGATAAGCTTCATGTCTATTTTAAATTTTATGTATCGTGATAATTTTTAAAGGACTGACTTGAGTCAATGTTGGCTGAGAACCAAGAGTGGTATCCCACTCCTTCCTTTTAACATATTTTTGTATGTCAATTTATTAATGTTGTTAATCTATACAATATTTTTGAAAGTTTCCATTCATTTCAATAAAGTTGTTTCAAGATAAATTCCATATTTTTTTCTTATACATACATACCATCATGCAAACTATTCTGAACATTAGATTGGATTTCAAAAAGTAAAACGTCATATTTATCCACGTGTGTCCTTTCATTCGAATAAAATTCGTCTGCGCAGTTGTACCGAATTCAATCTTTTCGAGCATGTTCTTCAGTCATGACTTAAGTTTAACTAATTATTAAGCCTGCGACAAATTGCCTGACTTTCGAGCTGTCAGGGAAGTCAGACTCCATTGAACTTCCTACTTTCCCACCCACGAAGATCAATGTCAATAGTATACGTGCATTAATCCTATATCCTATTCATCCTTCATCTGCTTTGCGTTGACAAAAGTCATGAAGGAAAAATACATACTCCAGTTTAGATTTTATTGCAGTAATTCAGTTTGCAAACAAATTGTTACAAACATGCGAACAGGTGATGGTCACAATCAGTCAGATCAAATGTGGGGTTTTGGCTCAGATTGCAATGAATGGGATGCCATAAATATTTCAACGTCATCGCCGTAATGGAATGTCTCTTCCTTTTTACCGGAATGAAACAAGTTATTAGCGTACGAAATTTCCATGTTACACGAAATTTTCATTGGAAAAAGTAAGATATCAAAATTGCAGCATGTCTACTTGACATGTGTCATGATTCCTGATGCTACTTTGTGGCAACCCACCATTATGAAATTTATTCAGTGGGAGAAGCGTGACATTTTGCAAATTTGAAAGTGAATGCTAAACTTGACACGAAGTTCAAACTGGGTACAATCACGAAAGTGTTAACCTTGAATTTTTATAAATCTGTGGTCATTTGGAAAAATTTGCGTCATTAAAAAGGTAGCCATATGATAGTATCTATCTGCTGACCAATATTGTTGTATACCAATTGCTGCCTCCGTTCGCAATGTTTCTGAGCTGCATTTAAAGACAGTTTACACGAATTTGGCCTGGAATCTGAAAATGTGGAAACAAAAACTTATCAAAGAGCTAAAACTTTCAGTAGGAAACTTAACACTGCTTCGAATCAGCAAGTGTACGTCATCATTTTCAGTTATTTTATTATGTGTAGTCATCTTTGTTCCTCCTTTGGTCAGTTCTCAGGATTTTTGCTACGAGGATCCCAGCTGTGGTCCTAGTAGTTGGGGTCAGTTCAGTGCGGTATGTCAGACAGGACACTTCCAATCTCCAATAAATCTGGAAAGCAAGAAAGCAACTAAATGGGGCAAGTCGATAAAACTCGTGCTAAACAAGGAATACGGAGCTGCCCATCCATTCTACTTGCGAAATAACGGAAATACCGTGAAGCTTTACATCTACGAGAACGAGACGTCTCCTTGTCTTGTCAAAGGGAATAAATTTTTACCCCACGAGCCCTACTACTTTTCTGCTTTACACTTCCACTGGGGCCCGGATGATTATCAAGGATCAGAGCACCAAATCAACGGGAAGGCGTTTCCCCTCGAGCTCCACATGATTCATAAACAAGTTAGCAATTCTTCAAATAAAGCTGTGTTCAGTATCCTCTTCAAAATCACTGCCAAGGACAATCCAGCTTTGAGCCCCATCATTGACAATTTATACCTTGCACAAAGCTACAGCGATGTGTCAACTCTGGTCCCAGGCTTCACTGTTAACTTGACCAGTCTGCTTCCGAAAAAAGTGAAACTGTTCCGCTACCAAGGCTCCATTACGATTCCGCCATGTACGGAAGGCATCTCATGGAATGTGTTTGAAGAAATTCAAACTGTCTCGGCGAGACAGGTTATGGCTTTCCGAAGTATCTTGGGTTTAGATGGCCGCCCATTACGAACGACTTTCAGACCCGTTCAGACAGCTTTCACGGCAAGAAGAAAAAAAGTTTATTATTTGAAAAGTACTCAGGTAGCAGTTGTCGTTTGGGCTTGGGGCTAAATATTTATTTTATTTGTAACAAAAAGAGATGGTCTAAGTAACAAAATGTTTATAGCTATTTTTACTACTAATAATAAACTGTGCATGTCTACACAATAGAATAAATTAAACTATTTAACAAAAAGAGATGGTCCAAGTAACAAAATGTTTATAGCTATTTTTACTACTAATAATAAACTGTGCATGTCTACACAATAGAATAAATTAAACTATTTAGCTGACCACAAAAAAACGTAATACACCCAAAACATCATGTGCTTATTCATCAGTAAAGGTAATTCCTGTTGAAGTGGTGGAAATCTCACTAGTCGGAGGCAGTAAGTCGATAAAGCCATCGAGATCAGCGGTAGTGATGGAAGTTGCAGACACAAGTCTTTCAGGTTCCATAATGGTTTCCTTTTTTACATCGAGATTGTGTTGGCCTTGTTGTTCCAGTTCCGACCCAGTTATGATAACACTTGGAGGCTCCTCAAACTTTAGTGATTTGCCACTCAAGCTGCTGCTTAACGTTTTAGACTTCTTGGAAGAATTATCTCCTACTTTGTTCCGCTTGGGTTTCCAGAAGGAGTATAGTTTCTTAATCTGGGGAAATCGTTTAACAATCCTTGCCGCTAAAGGCTTTATCTTGTCAACAAAGAAGATTTCCTTGACATACTGCTTCCACGAGTACTTATATGTCACATTGATCACTTTCCTATTAATTAAAGTCGACAATTCTTTAATAAGTTTGATGGAGCGGAAGGTATACTCTTTGTATAGTGTTATGTACCGTAAAATCAATATTAAAGTTAACAAACTTGGCGTACATTTCCTTTGCATATAATAATTTACCGAAGCCAAAAAACAAGCACTGCAAATAGTTAACAAACGATGATTCTGTGTAGATGTGCAAGTGGCCGACCAGATATAGATGATTTTTAAAAGTCAAATTTATATTTACCAGCAAACAGACACTGGCAATGTTCATGCCAACAGTAAGTGCTCCTTCTGTTACATACAGATCATAGGCTTTGTTAAGACATCCCTGTTTTTTTTTAAATTTTCAGTCACACTCCATTAGATTAAAAAGCGTCTTGATATTGATAAGTCCTTATTTAATATAAGTGTATATTGTATATATTATTATAAACTAACTCCTGGGTAAGCCCACTCATATTCATCTGTGTTGTACTGAGTGTTCGCTTTGAAAAAACAGTCATCTCTTGGATCTTTGTATTATGTTATGTACCGTGAAATCAATATTAAAGTTAACAAACTTGGCGTACATTTCCTTTGCATATAATAATTTACCGAAGCCAAAAAATAAGCACTGCAAATAGCAACAGTTAACAAATGATGATTTTGTGTAGATGTGCAAGTGGCCAACCAGATATAGGTGGATGATTTTAAAAGTCAAATTTATATTTACCAGCAAACAGACACTGGCAATGTTCATGCCTACAGTAAGTGCTCCTTCTGTTACATACAGATCATAGGCTTTGTTGAGACATCCCTGTTTTTTTTCAGTCATACTCCATTAGATTAAAACTCGTCTTGACATTGATAAGTCCTTATACAAATATAATATAAATGTACATTTATATTGTATATATTATTATAAACTAACTCCTGGGTAAGCCCACTCATATTCATCTGTGTTGTACTGAGTGTTCGCTTTGAAAAAACAGTCATCTCTTGGCGGCTTATCCTCAGACTTTGATCGAGTAAATCCAAACATGATTGTTAAAACACCAAAACATAGCAAATGCAATGAAACAGCTTTGATTCCCAACAATTTGGTAGCAAAGTCATACCCATTCTCGACGAACGTTCCTATTTGGACAACAAGTTTTGGGTAAACTAGTTCTGCGATGGTCCAGCAATTCAAAAGGTGTACCTTTGTTCCAGTTAGAGGGTCCAGTTACCCCACAGCAGAGTAACTAGATATAAAGAGTGATTTTACCTTATAATCATATTAGTATGTCCCCAGCTAAGAATGAGTTGAAGAATGAAGCGATCAAATTCATTTACAATTTTTTGAATTCTATCCCACTCCGTGCTGGCTTGAGATTGTAGCTCCGGATTTGCATCGTGGTAATAATTCAGAAGCGCTTGATACATAACCTCTTCCAGTGTAAGTTTAGAAAACGACCCAATAAACATGACACACAAAAGGATCACAAATAACGGTAGAAGAATGAAAAAGGGGGTGCGAATAATTACCTATAGAAGTAATTAAATCTTGATGAAGTGAGTCATTTTTTGTTATCGAATATAATATTTTGAGATCATTTCACCGAACTTGTCTGAGCATTTCTGGTTTATGACTAAAGCAAAACCCACATATCCAACCGATTCCTCCAATTAAGCAAGTGTGACAATTTATTACAAACGCTACCCACTCGAACTTTCCAGTAAAGAATTGTGTTGATAGCCCTGGGTCAACTGGTCGCAGAAATCCTTTCATGAAACGAATGAAACAATAGTTAAAAGCTGGAATATAATCGTTATTCTATATAGTTACATATACGTATAGCAGAATCTTACCAGTTGGATAGACATGATAATATCTATACCAAATACACTGGCTTATTACACATAGCGTCTACAAGTAAAATATGCGTCAAAAGAAAAGGAGCTGTAAAATGCGTTCATGCCACGGGTTGAGGGAGTTGTATTTCTACTGTATTACCCAAAGAAGTAAGCACACAAAATTGAATAATTTTCTGTACACCACCAGGCGGCACTTCCGAATTTTTATAAGCTACAAAAGTGACAAAGGTCGGTAATTTTTAAATTACTGAGGCAATTCGGATAAATCATAATTTCTGTCTAAAGTCAAGTGGAATTTTTGAAGTCGAAAAAGGATATAATGTACCTCTGACTCAGTGTCAGCAATGGTTGAAGTTGATTCTTCATCCCCTTCGCCTTTTACTGTGGTATTTCGCAATTGCTGTTTATACCTCTCATTAAACTGAGCAATGTAAAAATCCCAGTCGTGTTCCTGGATCCTAAATTCCTCTTCCTCTTCAGGTTTGAAAAACTGGGAGAGTCTTGCTGAACTCCTCCTAGTCCCGAAATGTTTCCGGTGGACTGCCTGAGACCCAATCAGGCGGAATTCATTCCAGTTTTCTATTCCTTCAAAAGTATTTCGACTGTTCCGATGCCTTAGACCCAATGATCTACGCTTCGGGATAAAGGTTTTCGAACTCAGACGAAATTTCATCGTTAAGGTTCAACGCAATTTTCAACGCGTCAACGTGTCAAGACCAAAACTTTAATTCATTTCATTGACTCCTCATAGATCAGACGTGCTACGGGATATAGAAAGAATTATTTAAAATATAACTCCGGCGGACAACATGTAATCTGTCAATTTCCATGACGTGACTCAGCAAAACTCTACATCATTGTCATTACCCAAAATTATCAAAATCTATTTGTAATGACTTCAGAATAAAATAAATTCAATGTTGAACGACCAAAATGAGAGAACATTGAGATGGTATCATTATCCTTTAAGTTCTAAGTCACAAGTCATACGTATTCAAACTTTTATTGACTAAATCTATATATATGTTTCTTGCAATATTACAAATGTAATGCTTGGTACAGTATGTAATACACATTTACACACAAACACAGTATAATATAAACATTAATTTTAGGTAAGGTAGCTCGTTAAATAAATACACCCTTAAGATATACAGACATTTTAAGGAACCGTTTCTGTAAGGATATTTAGTTCTAAATACACACCACACAGTTATATACCAAAAAAATATTAATTTATTTACGTAGGTAATTTACATGTTTTGACTTGCATATGCATACCATCATTTCATTTTTAAAAAATCATCAATATTATAGTACTTCTGAAAAAGGTTCTTTTACAATGTAAAAGGTGACTTCTTAGCAGCTAATGTAGCTTTCATGAATGAAATGTTGACAACTGAGTTGGGAATGAAGGGTAGTGCCATGAAAATGAATGCATACAGTTGATTTAATTATTGCCAACACTGAAGTGTTGGAAATTGTTCACTATATGAGTTTATAAATCTCTTCGCATGCAAATTAGCTTCAGAGAAAACATGTTTGCACTATAATAACGAGTTACCACAAATTATAATCAAAAGGAGCTCTTGCTAATGAGATCTAATAATTATTGTAGTGTTGATAAACTGTGCCAAGAAATGCTTAAAATATTCAAATGGCTGCTGCGAGACACTTATTCGGTCTCCCAGCTCCGCAGTAAGAAAGAACATCATCAATCAGCATCATCATCCAAAGCACTTTCTTTTATGCACCTGTGCGTCCGACAACGTCGTCCTTTTTATCAAGGTACTCATTTACTCGCCCTGTTTTTCTTCCTCCTTGGACGAGGACGGGTCCGCTCCGCCCGCTGCCTCTTGCTGCTTTTCATCTCCTTCGTGGTCTGCCCCGCTTCCTTCAGTGCCACCGTCACGGTCTGACCCACTCTTTTCAGGCGGTTGATCCTCTGCATTTTTATGACAAAAATATTATTGTATTAGGCTTCTTCCACATAAAATCACTTCTCGTGTCACATTACCACAAACAATGTTAAGTGTGCCAGGAAGTTCTACCAATCAACATTATATTAGTTCTACCCAGTCAGTCTAGGGCGAACTACAGAAGCATAATATTACGAAGATTAAGGGTACACATTACGTGGGTCGGGTGGTGGGGAAGTGATTTTTTAGTGTAAAATGATTCACAGAAAAAGCAAATAATATATTATGTTGCTAGCATGGTAAGTAAAAAAAAGAGAAGATAAATTGGATTTCTATTGTGTTATTGGTTGGTCAGCAGGGGTAAACTACAGGCAAACAAGAAATTACAATGACCAGGTGGTTCCTCCTTCTTCTTGGATCTCTTGTCGTTCCGGCTCTTGCACCGAGTTGGACTTCTGGTTGGACTCCGACTCCCGTCTTTTTTCGAAGGACTTTTACTTCTCCCCTTTCGAGACGGCGATTTCCCAGATTTTGACTCTTTACGGCTATCCCTGCATATTTTGAGTTGACGTTGTGATTGTTTGTTGTTGGGTTGAGGTATGAAATTGGAAAATGTCGTGTGAAAGAAAGAGAAAAGAAAAAAATGTCCTCAATAATGTAACCTATTAGGTATTAGGTACAAAGAGGAAACTAGGTCAATTCATAAAGTATATAGTCACCGGAAATATCCTGACGCATAGTATGAGCTAACAACACTGTTCGGATCGAGGACTTGGGAAATTCTCATTCTTTCTATTGTTTGGTTCGCATGTTTCAAGTCTGCTTTGTAAACTCTCCTCATTTCGTCGTAGTGGTGAAATTCCTTCAGAACAACAGAGGGTTATTTGCGGTAAGATTAGAGTGGGACGATGGCGATGATGATAATAGCGGATGTGCATGTAGGTACTTGTACAGGATATTGCACACGTAAGTTTTATCAGTCTTACCTTTGACTCCTTGTCAAGTTTCCATTCTGTGTCCCTTAATGTACTATAGTAATCATTGCGCATTCTTTCCAAGTGTTTCACCAGCCTCAATAACTCAGCCTTTAGCAAAGGAGAACACTTGTATTAAATTCTAAGAAAGTTTTTGTTAATGTTGTAATACTGAAAACGTATTTGAATCACAACTTGAAAAAAAGCTAATTCTGACCTCATTTAATGCGTCCAGGTTAAAATTCATGGCTTCGGGGTATGATCCTGTACAAAATTTCAAGACCGATCAGTTCCAGAGTTTTTGTACCATTAATGATGATGACTATGTATATAATGTAGGCGTTTGGAGATAACATACCTGTGGTCAGCTTTCGCCTTGCTTCCGACAGTTCAGTTTCTAGCCATTCCCTTTGTTCCTGTAGCTGTTTATTTTGTCCAGTCTGCGCTTCCCAGCGAACTTTCCATTCGTTGTCATCCGCTGTCACAAAACAAAACAATTTTAATCGTTTGGGAATTTTCCTAAGACAAAGCATGTCTAAAAAGATTCTTCAATTGTGAGGAAAAAACCTTCTCTTGTGCTGTCATCCAAGTCCCGTAAATAAGTTTCTAGTTCGGCGATGGATCTTTCCATTTCTGAGTTGGACCATTCTAGGCCTTCTCTGTAGTCCCAATAAATAACACGATTTAGTATTAAAACTTTATTCCGAATAATTATAAAGCTTTCTTCTTATGAAAAAACCAAGATTACCTGTAACGTTTTTCTTGTTCCAATTCTGAACTTAAATGTGCCAAGTCGTCATATCTGGTATGTGGTAACATCATTGGTGGGCCACTTAGCCCACCAAGTCCGCCGTAATCTTCGTGTAAATCCATTCTGACTATTTTAAAAAGTTCTAGGCTAAATCAAACACGATCCACTGAAGCACAGAACGTTCCAATCGCGAAAATTTATTTTAAATTAAGTTAAAGATAACAATTCACATATTTTAATTGATATCTCTGCTTTGAAGATCCAGTAAAAATGACAATGAGCTCATCCTCATGAACCGCACAGGTTGCTCCACACTTTCACAATTTAAAGGAACAGGTGTATATAGGCCTTTGTAATTTATCCTTGCTGATGAGAAGTTCACTAAACAAAATAAAATCTCCTTTTAGGCATGGCATATTCACAGAAAATTTCGCTCATGGAACGATGCAAAGACGATGACCAAACGAGGTCTGACTGAACAGCCTTCACAGTAACAACCTTTTTCATGGGTTTCTGGAGAAATGAAAGGAGAGGAAAAGAGTCATAGGATGTGGTACGAAGAAAATTCTACTTTGTTCAAGACTATTGGTGCCAAAAGGAAGGGGAGAATCGTTTACGCTTGGCATGAAAATCAAAACATAGGTATGCAGTAAAGCCTTCTTTGAAGCAGTGAACCGAACCTCAGTTCGCATTTTTATGAGTGTGTTGCCATAAACAAATAAATGTACATACGTGTACTCACTTACACATCGTAACTTTTATTAAGCTCATATTTAGATCATTATGATAGTTGTATTCGCACCTAAAGCTTTCTGCTTTCCTTTTATGGAACTTAAAGACAGGCACATTGTACCTAAGAGAGAGAGAAAGAGAGAGAAAGAGAGAGAGAAGAAAATAATATTCTAAAGTAGTAGCTTGTACTACATTTTAAAAATTCATACCACAAACCAGAACTACCATCTAATCTGTAATGTGTACATGAGAATTATGTACATATGTTACATGATGGACATTCATTGTATTTTGTTGAAAGTGAGGGAAGGCATAATGAAGGCATGCGCACGAATGTAGGCCACACACAGGAGAAAGTTATTGTGTCTAACCCAAACTGATTCATTTTCGTTATGTGGACGTGCTGAGATTGAAATGGTCTTGATATGTACGAGTAAATAATTGTCGTGTATGCATGTACCTTTATTTCATATATTGCTTCTTTCATTTTTGCATTTCTCTTTGCCTTCTATTATACTTTCCTTTCTCAAGAAAATCCAAGTAAGAATGCACTTTTTTTAATTTTTCTGTGTTAGGGTGGAGTGTAATGTGCAATGCATTTTATCAGCCATCAAACAAATTCAAGTAAATTAGTTCTTTGCGTGATTCCCTTCTCTGTAGAAGTATGCAGTTAATGCCACAATACCACACCACAATAGGGATATGTTCTTGAAAAACAACTTTCCTACATACAACATCCCACTTTCTTTACTTCTTTTTTTCCAGGCGAAACGAGCGAAAGACACAAAGGCAATAGTAACAACGGATTTTTTGGGCTTATTTCATATGTCCAGCGAATCCAATGAATTTCCTTGTTGTTCTTTTCGGGCAGCAAGCTTCCTCTATGAAGCACAAACAACCAACATCAGCCTACTTTCACGTCCACTGCATCCACGTCCACCAGAAAAGGAGCAATCAGTCACTGCCTCTTGTGCGACTTTTTCCTCTTTGTTGGTATTGTGAAGTAATTGACTCTTACTCACTTCAAGTGGGGCAAAGCACCGCGCTACACTATTGTTGAAATCTTGTTTGGATTATATTTTCCTCAATCACACTGAAAATGTGCCTGCATAGACCAGCTTGGACAATGCAAGTAACCACAGTCAGATTTTTTTTGTGTTACCTTCCAGACAAGTTGACAAAGGGGAAAAACAAGGTCACCTTAATCTTGTTAGCTTATGGAGGACAAATCATGCCATCGACATAGATTAATGAACTCCCATTTTTTCTTGAAACGTATATAACCAACCCATTTGACGTTTGTGGAGCAGTATGCTTTGTTAGCAGCTACAATAAAGGGAGTATTACATAATAATATGAGAAAAATCATAACATTGAGTTTTCTAATTAGTTTTATTGTTTTAAAAAATGTACATGGTTTATGGCATTGACATACTTATAATTTTGGAATAATTTAGAGTCTTTGACAAACTCATAGCACTAACGATGCACATAAGGGAAAAAAATTCAATAGTGATATCCTGTAGTTAATTACTTGCTTTTCTAACGAACAGAAACCTTCCCTAATTTTGAGAAGCTGTGGAATCTAAAATGGTGTTTTTGAAAATGAATTATTTTTTTTTTTACTGTTGTTAGATNCACACTAAGCATTTACTGCGACGTTCATCGACTGACCTCAATTCTTTCACTGCAATTTCCATCTCATTTCCTAGAATGAGTAGCAAGAAGTGAAAGTGATGAAAAGCAGCGTCGGAATGCAAATGCAAATGTGCTATGTTTCCGTGTACACATTGCACAGTAGTTACTTGCGAGTTGCTCACAGGGAGCGAAATTTTTTAATAATGCTAATTCTGAAACAAATTATAATAGTTTATTATTTATTTCTTTATTATAACAATATATATCTGTAGTATTACTTAAATCAAGTGTACTATTACGTGTGTGTGGCAAAGCAATGAATTAGGTCACTGACGTCACCGTCTAGGTGCTGTAATATAATGCATGACCACAAGATCGATAAAAGTTTGTAGAGTATGTATGAAGAGATTTCTTGGTTTTATCAACTTTGCAAGAACGTGTGTCAATCCTAATCTGAGAAAAAAAATGTTGCAAATAATAATTCGTTCCACCTTTTCCAATCCTTGGTTTTGGCTGGAATTATAATAATGTGACTTAAAGTATATTTAGGGCATACCTATTTATGTGCTACAATATGAATGGACAATTGCAAATATTATATTCAGGTGAATACCTCCCTCCAAGGAATCACTGAATCGGCAAATCCCTCCCGTAATAGTCAATTGCATCCAACAAGTACACAATATCCTCTTTGTTAATTCCAGAGCTCATTATAGTAAACTTTGTAAATAACGGTGATCCATTATCCCTGAAAACCGGGGTAACTGTCACATCAGCCCTGACGAGTCTCGCTTGCAAAGGTAAAGGAACTCTCTCGAGTCCGTACTTGTACTCTTCTGAATCCTCGTCCATTCCTCGAAGGGCCAACGGCAGGTAATAAAAGCAAATTCCTGGCAACTCATAGCTCGGCTTCACCAGCCGAAACATTTCCTGTCTTTCTGGTCGCTTAAGCTCATTCACCATGAAAGCCTGATTGGAGTAAGTATACTCAATATGATCTTTCAAACCCTCGATACCCTTGCGCTTCCACATTATCCAAAATTTAAAAATGTTTGCCCTTCGGTCCCACCCGATTCCACTGTGGGCGGCAAGGTCGCCGAAAGCCGAAACTGAGTCATAATTCTTTGACTGGTCACGAGTGTTGTTGCCATCATTACTGCTACTGCTTCCACCTCCACCTCCTATCCCAAACCAATGTTTAATTCGACTTGATTCTCGCTGGCTGGTTGAACTTCCCAATGTTCTGCTTACAACTCCATTCTGCTTAAACATCAGTATTGATACTTCTTGCGTGGCTCCGAACCATTTGTGTGGATTATAATTCATGGAATCTGCCAAATTAGCGCCTTTCAATTTATCTTTTAAATGGAAGTCAGAGAACATGGCTGCGCCTCCCGGAGACCCATCAATGTGCATCCACAAATTATTTTCCTGGCACACCTGGGCAATTTCGGTGAAAGGATCAAACACTCCCAAAACGGTCGTTCCGGCAGTGGCAACAACATAAAATGGAGTCCCTCCTTCGGCCTTCGTTTTCGCAATTGCTTTCTTCAATTCGTTCACATCCATCTTCCCTGCGGAATCCACCTCAACCTTGACAACATTATCGAGCCCGATACCTTGAAGTAGAGCACCCTTTTGAAAACAATAATGAGCATTTTTGCTAATGAAAGCGGTGAGCTTCAGCTGACGCCAGCCGTCAAGGCCCTTGTCTTTCGTTTCGGGAAACAGGGCGAGCCGAGCAATGACCATGCTATTCAGATTGGATGGAGTTCCTCCAGCACACAACATCCCATCCCCATCTTCTGGAAAGCCAATTCGTTTTCTTGACGCACGTAAAACTTCTTCTTCCATGAGAGTGTACAGAGGTGCGTCCTCATAGGTGATGCAATTTGAGCTCATCAATGTGATAATGAAATCAGACATGATGGTGTACGCATCCAATCCACCGGAAAGCAACTGATAAATGTAGAATGGATGTGCTTGGTGAATGCTGAAGCGAATCATATTGGTCAGCGCTTGTATCACATCATCTTCAGTTTTCAACTTTGGCTGGTCGCTCAATCTCAAGTCAAACTCTTTTCGAAGCTGGTCAGGATCACGGAAGCAGAGCAGAGGCTCATCCCTCTTTTCTTGAAAGTACAAACCTCGCTTGTCAAAAAGTTCCATGATTTTTTGGAACATTCTCCGGTGTTGGGATTCCAAAGGAGTATTCGCATAGGAAGGGTACGTACTTTGAGGCGGAGGTGGTGAAGCAAACGTGGGAAGTGGAGCTGAATAGTTTGGCTCCTCAGCATCATCCTTATTATCAATGTTATTGGGATTTGAGTAACACGAAGTTGAGG
>JAHZNF010002446.1:0-13332 GCA_027744215.1 Troglopedetes dispersus
CATACGTGTGCACTCCCTTCATTTGCATATTTAAAATAAAAAATGCTCCCCCGATAAAAAATGAGCAATATGAAGACTACTTTTGTGAAATTGGAATGGAATGAGCACACAGGAACATTTGTGATATTACATTTTTTGTCTTTAAAAAAGTGAAATACAACTCCATTTTCTACTGTGTCCAGTAAAGCCCTCTTCACAAGATTTATTGCCCACACAAAAATATGGTGTTCAAACTATAGCGAGCTTATAAAACAGTCAAGTCCAGTCCATGTAAAATCAATTGTTTGACTGAACTTCAACCGAGAGAAATATAAGTCTCTCCGGACAAAATACAAGACAAGTCAAAGACACTAAAAAACGTCTTAAAGGACCATTCCCATCATCTTCATTTTTATGGTGTCCCGTACCTTTTAAGGTTAATCCCTTCAATATTTCAAGATTTTATACTTTTTTGCCAGGCATGAACCAAATGAAGCAGATTGGATATGAAGAATGTGTCATTTTTCATGCAGGCTTTATTATTTCAGAGTAGAACGGATTCCGTGAAAGATGGACACAATTTTGAGCATTTTTTTTATACTCCGAGTCTTCTCAAACCAACCCGCATCCATCATCATATTTTCCCCATTCTTTACTAAGATCAACTTCACGAAATAAAAATGATTAAGCACACATGTAAATAGTATTTAACAAAAATTAACAAACCAATTTTTTAAGCTCGTCATACTCAAACTTGTGTGAAAGCTGCTTAATTTAATTTAATGTCTCCCCTCTCATCCTCCTATTTTTCCCATAAGCCTGAAAAAAATTTGCATGATAATAACCCATTTCTTTATTCCTACTAAATAAAGTCAAAATCTACCGAATACATAGTATATACATTCTCCACATAAAGTTTTATAAAGAAGGTGAAATATCAGACAAGCTTAGAAATGACTCATAATCATGCATCACATTGTTTTGCAGGTGGACACCCAAACAAAGAGTATTATATAAGGATTACATTAAAATAAATGATAGTATCATGTACCTACTCATTATACGGACGTATTATGACTTACTAAACGATACACAAGTTTTAATGGCGCAAGACCGTGGAAAATATCCCATTACGCTGTCTTTTGCATATGCACCTACCTTATTAAGAACTCGTCCCATTGTTTTCTTTTCAAACTGCCCGCTTATAAAATCTTTCAAGCCACGTCACCACCGAAAAAGTCCCCGTGAAAATGTCAAGTGAGCATGACATGTCATGGTGTATTATACACACGACATGACATATGTGTTACGATTCCGCTGTTGTTTTCTTTGGTGCTGAAGCCAACAGGCTTTGGGGAAAAATATGGATTTTTAATCCAATTTAAACAGAAGTAGATATGCTCACGGTGCATGACACGAACTTACAATAATATTAGGAGTTTATACCTATTATTATTTAAGTATGTAATAACAGGTCTCTTGCAGTTTCCCCCTTTTATTACATTATTACAACATTCGAGAAAAAGCAAGTGTACACTTCCCTGTAGAATGCTTTTTTAGAATAACCATCTAAAAATTGTGATACGGATGCATAGAGAAAAAGTTTTTTTTCAGTACCATTATTGACATGAAAAAGTCTGAAGAAAGAATGGGCCTTTTCTTATCATTCTTATCATCTTCCAAGTATTCCTGGTAAGGAATAAAAGTGAAAAACGAACTTACAATAATATTAGGAGTTTATACCTATTATTATTTAAGTATGTAATAACAGGTCTCTTGCAGTTTCCCCCTTTTATTACATTATTACAACATTTGAGAAAAAGCAAGTGTACACTTCCCTGTAGAATGCTCTTTTAGAAAAACCATCTAAAAAATGTGATACGGATGCATAGAGAAAAAGTTTTTTTTTTGAGTACCATTATTGACATGAAAAAGTCTGAAGAAAGAATGGGCCTTTTCTTATCATTCTTATCATCTTCCAAGTATTCCTGGTAAGGAATAAAAGTGAAAATTGCATACAGGGCGACACGTTTCTTCAACTCAAGAAAAATTCTTGGTTGTTGACGCATTACTAAACCGGACATTAATGAACCAGCAACACTCATGGGAAGAGGGGTATTATTACATCAACCTAATTGGATTTCATGTTTTCAGTTTTTGCAGTACATTAAAAAACGAGTCGCTCAAAAAATTTGGGGAGAATATCAGCCAACACTTGGCGCTTTACTTTCAAGTGAAATTCAAAAATAAGCGGACGCCGCTGAAAAAGCATGAAGTACGTATATATATGTAGGTAGGTACATCTTTTAAAGCCTTCAATCAAACAGAGCACATACAGGGCGACACGTTTCTTCAACTCAAGAAAAATTCTTGGTTGTTGACGCATTACTAAACCGGACATTAATGAACCAGCAACACTCATGGGAAGAGGGATATTATTACATCAACCTAATTGGATTTCATGTTTTCAGTTTTTGCAGCACATTAAAAAACGAGTCGCTCAAAAAATTTGGGGAGAATATCAGCCAACGCTTGGCGCTTTACTTTCAAGTGAAATTCAAAAATAAGCGGACGCCGCTGAAAAAGCATGAAGTACGTATATTGTATGTAGGTACATCTTTTAAAGCCTTCAATCAAACAGAGCACCAAACATGGACAAGTTCGTGGCCTGTTTGATTTCCATTTTTGTGAAAACACTTTCTTCTCAAAAAAAATACCTTAATTGTTCTTGCATAATAACTAGGCAAAATACACAAAAAATTCACTCTTTATACATATATTTTGATTCAAACTCGTTTTTATTTGTCCAGCACATTCTTTTTCAGAAAATTCCTCAAAAACTCTAATTCTGTCCTATTAAGATATTTTCATAATTTTCACACAAAATTAGACACAAAACCAGTCACTACTGGAAGACAAGCTCCTTTTTAGTACATTTTTACCAGGTCGTGATGATGATGATGATGGCTGACGTGACAGAAACTGAATTATGATAATATCCTTAATGTTATGTTGGAACCGTCCATATTTCAAAATTTACTATGCATACCTGCATGCAGCAGCCACTCACGCATGTACATGTAGATAAAAAAAACCGGCACAAAGCTCAGTAATCATCATCATCGTCTCTAAATAACAATAACGAGATGATGGATTGAATCAACCATGTTCTAAAGTAGAACCAGTAATGGCGAGCTTTTAGACTCCTTTTATTATTATTGTGTCAGTCTTCTCGTCTCCATTCTGGAGAGAAGTGAAAGGCTTGCCACCTCAGTTTATTAGGGAAAAATGCTTCCATGTCCCGTTCCAATCAGTTTGCCACGAAGGAATAAAAAGGAAGGAGACGAGGACGGCAACAGAGAAAAAGGAAAATGAAACACCTGTCACATTCGTGTAATGTCTTCTTGTAACTTGTTCATATTGATAGGTGGATACTAGGTATAATTTTTTTTGCTAACCTGCTGCTTACTTAATAAAGACGCGGGTATGCATGCAAAGCACAGAAAAATATTTATTATACTAGTCTTGTATCTTGTCTTCTTTTCGGTGTTTCTTCTTTTATCAAATCAACCATCATTATTACGCTTTTTTCTGATGTTGCTCATGTAGACATGCTATTACTGAAGATTATCAGAATACATGCATGTATGCCTCCATTCATTCAATTTCGTGAGTTCGATTGTCGTTGTTGTTTGTGAGTATTTTCTTACGCTACTATTATATTTACCAGTGGTCGCGTTGTTCATCATTATGCGTGTATTTGCTATTCTGCTATGTAGTCCCAAAGAACTGAGAAGGATGGGAAGCACCTCGTCATTTCCATCATTATTATTTTAGTCTGCAAAAAACCAGGTAGAAGGAAGGAAGGAAGGAAGGAAGAAAAGTAATAATAAATGCGGAAGGAGGACGCGCCACTATTCTGAATTTTCTATTTATCAGTTTGTTTTCATTTTTTGGGCGAAGAGAAAAAAAATAGGGACGCGGTTGTTATTATTATTAGAAAGGTGGGAAGAGACTGGAACCTGTTTATTATGATTGTTTCGAAGGGATGCCATAGCATGCAATCCGTAAAAAAAGAATGAGAAGCGAGAGAATCAGCAAGTGAGCTGTAGAAATACACAATATTTTTCATTCATACATTTTCTAGACGCAGTAGATAAAAATAGCCACAAACGGGAGAAGGTATCACGTAGTTTAGCTGACTGGAAAACGGGAATGAGATGGATGGGCGGAAAGCACGGAAGGACACATATGAAGGAAGAAAACGACAGGGGACAGGTATTAATACAAAATGTATGAAGAAAATCAATGAATGAACGAGGGAAGAGGGGGGAAGTATAATATATACAAGTGTGCGCACACACAGAGTGCAATCTAATAATAATAATAATAGTGCACTAGAGAAAAAAACCGTACATATCATGAATGAGTGCACCGCATTGCATTCTTTTGCCTTTTTTACTTTTCTGTTATTATTACGGCTGGCTCACTGGAGAATGACAAATTTCTCCCTGTCTGGATACATTTGTGTGTGCATGTGTGTGCGTCTGTGTGTGAAAAGTGAGTATTAAAGGAAACCACGACACACGGAACACAAAAAGTGCTCACTGCGCTTCATCATCAAATGACACACGCGAAAGAGATGGCTTTCCCATCAGTTTCCTGGAAGAAAGGTGGAATAATGAAATTTCTTTCCAAATGAAAAAACGAGAAAGAATGCAATTTTTATTTTCTCCGAGCCACACACGCATCTCTCACGCTTTTTTTTCTTAGCTCCTCCTGACAGACACCAGATGAAACAGGAAATGCAATTGAAAGCAAAAGTGAATCACATCAGATCACTCAAGTCAGTCACTCAATTCTTCTCAAATAGATCACAAGAATGGAAAGCTGAGACCAACGCACACTCACGGAACCTAATAAACAAGAGTGCATTGTATTTCTAGCACGCACTGAAGACAAAAATGGGTCCAGTCATGTGTGCTTAAATCTTAGTCTCTGGAAAGGTAAGGAATTTTTACTTTTGCGGAGAAGATGAATCTTTGGGAAAACGAAGCCATTGTCGTTGTCGCCTTTTATTTCTCCACGCATTATTGCCACTGCTGAGATGATGATGATGAGGAATGGCCGGAATGGAAGGTAAGTGAAAGTTTTTTTATTCCGATTTCATTCGAATTTTTTATATTCTTTTGATGCACTAGTGATATTTTATTGCAATCTCACTTTTCCTCTGAAAAGAGCCACGCAAAGGCAGGAACTTGATTCTTTTCCATTTCTTTTGATGTGGAGCCGGTGTGCCATGTCTTCTAGAGTTGTCGCCATATCTCTCCACATGATTATTATTACGTAATGCCATAATGCACCGAGGTGCGTAATGGACAAAAAAAAACGAGTCAAGTCCTTTCAACCGGACCATGGTTTGGTAGTGGTGTTCGCTTGGTAAATGTGGTTTCCTTTGGTTTGGGTCGTAAATGTCACCAAATAAGGTGGAATCATGCATGACACCGGTTCAAAAAAAGAAGACCGTCCATTTGATAAAAGTGTGCGCACTGCATGCAAGCTTCTCTCACATAGAGTGGTAATAGTAATAATAATGATTATGGACAATGACTGGATAAAGCTTTTTTGCGGCTTCTTGTTTGACTTGTATAATTTGGTTGTACTCACAGCCCGTCGCCTCTGGCAATCCATCCTGTGTAATGATAATAGTGACCATCGTCTAATCATCATTATCCCATTGGAAACCTAATCATATTGCACCCTTGGTCTTTGTGTTCAAGTAGGTATTTCAGGTTCACATCTAAGTTCGGCATCTCTTTCAATTTCCATGTTTTTAGTTCCCCAAAGATTCCCACTTCTCAAAGCGCTTCAAGTTGCACAAAGTGACATAATAAAAGTAACTTTTATCGATTATTTTTTCGTTTAAAATAGAAAAAGGGATCTTTTTTATCGTCATCATCTTAACAAGGCACACACACAGGGCAAAGAACTTGAACCAGCAAAAAAATAAAATCACATCTCGTGCCTATGTGGTTTTTTCCTGCTCCAGCGTCCCAAAAGAATGATAATGAGAAAGTGAAACGTAATGGGAATTACATGTTCCACCCAACTCAAATAGGAAAAAATAAGAATTTCTTCCTTTTTAAAAAAGCTAACTAACTTTTTTGTTTTTATGAGCTCCATTCTTTTTTTCCTTCTTTACTTTAAGCCCTGTTTGCTCCACTTTGAAATAAAAAAGTTTACTCTTTGGGACACACACAAGCTCTGGTGATGAGGACATTAGCTCTAATTGGTCGCATTAAAGTGATAATAAAAAAGTAACCAGGATAAAAAAACCTCGACTTTTTACATTCTGACTAAAACACCACCGCAATAAGCTTGAAAAAAGACTCCAGAGAATAACTTCCATTCTTAGTTGCATTGCTTGCATGCATCTAATTTAACGATGTGATTGCTAAAAAAGCACTCTTATTTCGCTCAGATGATGATGGTACGGATGACGGCAAAAAATAAGGAACACGAGCGTGTCGCCGTGTGGTGTGTTCAAAAAAAATTTTTTTTTTGTTCACTCTTCACTGTTTGATTTTTCTAACATTCTGACCGTGACGGAAACCACCAGTGACACGATCTGACTGAGCCATCACATCGCATCAGTCAGACAGTCAAAGGGAACGTGAAACACCAACCCTTACCACATAAAAATCCTCTAGTAGGTATGTACATATTTTATGACTGAATCTGATAAAAAAAAGTTACCCGGAGAACATCAAACAGAGGGGAATATTTTTTTTCACGGAAAATATTTTTTGTTCCCTTCTCTAGAATATGTAACGAACCACAAAAATGTCCGTGAAGAAAGATAAATAATATCCAGTGAGACTTTGGGAGAGAAAAAACCCAGCGGAATGAAATTGGATATAGTGTAATGCGTGCATATTTATATTTTGAGGAAGATAGACCTCCATAAATGATATGATTGTTGTCAATGTTAATTTGGTTGGATATCAAGAGAGGAATGTTCGAGAATTTTTTTATTTAGATTACGTTAGACTGTTGTTGTTATTGTTGTTGTTGTTTGGTACATGTGTAAAATGGTAGCAGCGGCGGTGCGCGATTATTAGGGGCCCATATTTCTGTACAAATTGGTTTTCCTATTTTCCTCTAATACACCATAATGGATTAATTCTTTCCTTTTTTTGTGGGATTCGATTGGTTCCGTTCAAAGAAGGGAAGGAGTAATATAGTAGATTGGAAAAATACATTTTTCCGCTTTGAATTGCAACCCACAAAACAACAGCGGTGGCGACAGCGGCGATGGTTGCTTGTAGATTTATATGTATTTTGCCTATTTTCTCCGTGTGTTTCCCCTCCAAAGTTCCCTGCCTACTGTGGTCGTCTTCCGCATAATGATGTCAATCTCAGTTAGACCATTATGTCAGCTTTTATTTGAAAATTATTCTTTAAAAAGAACGAGAAAAGAGGAAAAAGTAGCCTGCAAAAGAATTGAGCACGTTCCACCACACAAAATAAAAATAATCTGTGGAATGTCGCATTTATGGATTCACAGATTTTCTTTCCCTGAGCCTTGAAGCAGGCAAAAGCTCTATAGACGCAATAATGAAATTAATTATTGAGGAGATCGCTTGAAGTAGGGGATGGATGCAATCTTTAATGAATGAGCACACTAGAAACAAAGTGCACTGCTGCACTCACTCAAGTCTAGTAATAAAATGCATCTGGCTCGCATTCACTTACTTTAATGTGGCGCACACAAGAACTTACCCAGTGCAACGGAACGCAATAATGTAATTTGGAATGCATTCATTGTGGCAGTGACCAACCACAACCACCACTAGCTCCGGATAAAAAAAGGAAGGAAAGGCTGTGCCAAAGAAATAAGTTTAGAAGCATTGGCCTCAAAACAATAGAACCACAAGAACATCAAAAGTTCAGGGCTTTTTATTTTGTTTTATTGTAATCAATAAAATAAAAGCTCCACGTGGATATACTGAGGAGAAAGAGCAGAACGGAAACCAGCAGAAATTTTGTTTTCAAAAGGTGACTTTATCAAAGTGAAACAGTTACCATTGTGTCACTTACAAATAAATAATCATAATAACATTGCATCTTGCTCAGCCAATGTGACACCTGTCTTGTTTCATACTACACGTGCAACGATTATTACCATCACACAGTCTTTTGTTTTCTCCGAAAGTTCATTTGGTGTTGTAGGCAAGTCACTACAGTTTAGTTTCATTTCGTACCATTTTCCATTATGGATTTATTGTCACCGTCGCACAAACAAAAGAGTCATTTGCACTTTTCGCGATTGTTACGCGGACATGCACCGATTATTACAATTATTATTGTGATGATTATTAAAATGGTGTGAGAATTAATGAGTCGCTTTCCCCTTATTAATGTTCCACAGCACTGGTAGCAGCAGGAATGAAACTCTGATGATAATGATGTTCGCATGTACAATTAAAAGTTTGTGAAGAGTACCCCCGTTACATATTTCACATTTCCCTCCAGAGGCATTCCCTTCTCTTCTGACTACACACATTCCAGCAGCGTTGGAAAATTGAGTCAGTGCATATCCTTCTGTTTCACAACTTTTTTTTCGCAGAAAACCAACATTGCTCTATCATCATTTTCCCGGAAGAGTGGAGCACCACCACACAACAACTAACTTTTATGCACTGTTATTATGTATTGCTCGCACAATTGTTATTACGATTCTATTACTATTATTATTATTATTGCTACTGTGTGCTTGTTACATTGTTACGAGGTGATATATTTCTACGTGAAAAATTCTTACTTCCTCTGTTACACAGCTCGCATTATGCAACACATCTCTCTGTACAAAGTCTCCAGATTCCAGTTGCGCACACAACGTGAGGGAACTCAGAGCACACACAAAACGATTATTATTTCATATCCAACGGGGATATTACTTCACATTGTTGAGTTTGTTGAAATTTTCCACGGGTAGCTTCATTCTCTGGAACATGAAAGTGAAAGGGGTAAACGGAACCAGGGACCAGGGAATATAAAGCATGTGTGCCTAATATGCGGTGTGTGTGCATGCAATTTTTGCAAGTGAAGCTCCAGCATTACTTACACATTCTTTATATTTTTCCTCCTGCTCTCCCCATAAATCTTGTTTTTTTTCACTGGTGCCACAACACCAAGCATTGCCCGGAATGATATGGAAGACAGCGACAATAGCAGAAAAAACGTTGTGTCTATGTGTGCGTATTATTAGCATTCGTGTAATATGATCTCTAAATGTGCGCACTACATGTGTGAGTACATCATATTAATAATAATGTACATGGCTCGAAGAATCTTGTACATTATCATAATATGTGGAGCAATAATAATATGTTACTTTGTACTATATTTTCTCCAGGAGCCTAAGGGCTCGTGCAGTCAGGATAGGCAGAATGAAAAAAAAGTCAAAAACAGATGACGACAATATAGCCCAAGAGAGTGAGGGCGACAAAAGATGAAAATGAAATGTAAGCTCCAAAACAGCTCACACAACACACATTTACAATATTGTGGGTGGAAAAATGTACATAAATATAACAATGTTTTCCAGTCACTTCTCATATATGTTTGCGTATGTGTATCATTTCTCAGCCGACTTTTTGGTCATATAAATTTATTATTTTTAGAACTCGCGGAAAAGCAGTTTGTCACAAGGCCAAGTCAGAAATATATTATCGAGGCAGGCGAGACACAACTGACATCAAACATAATGTAAGGATCCGACATTATACATTACACGCAAAGTTTTATATACTCCCGTTTCGTCTCAGCTTTTTTATCTTGTCTTTATTTTCCAAAAAATGTGTCTAACTTGCAGAAATAATAATACATGCAAGCGCGCCTCTCTATGTCCCTTTTCTTCTACCCCACAATTTTTTTCGAGTGAATTGAGTTTGTGAGCGGAGAACAGGCGCGAGCCACGACTGGAAATAAATATTGTCGGTCTATTCTGGCATCGCCATTCCACTGTGATGTGTTTCACACAGCTCCATACAACGAAAGAAGCTTCTCTGTCGCCTTCCTATTTTGCACATTCTTTCGATGGTCTTCTTTCTCACATTCCTCCAACTCAAAAAGTGCTGGAGAAAATAATGTGCAATAATAATAGATGAAAGGGAAGTTTTTTTTATTTTTGCCTCCATTGAAAGTTCACGCATCTCATCTCATCTCACTCTGCATATATTTTAGTAGTGAATATATGTGCATGTGCCCTGTTTCTATTTTTGTGTCAGGAAGGAAATGAATGAGTGAATGAATAGGGGAAAACAGAGGAGATATTACTGACCTGGATTTTCTCTCCCTTGACGCCTCCACCAATACATTGACTATAAAAAAATTGTTTGCGCATTGCTTCACAATTTCTTACATTTTTAGGTGTGCAAGTATATACATAGTCAGTCTCTCGTGGGAAGATGGAGACGCTGGAATTGTAATATATACGTTAAGTTGCCAAGAAATAAAAAAAAGTGCTGCACAAGTGAAGCGGGGAGCACATACTCCAACTCCAGCAAAAAATATTGCTTGATTCAACAAAAAAACGGAGAAAGGCGCAGCCTAATATATTACCTTGGATTGCTGCACAGTGGCTATCAAACGGTCGGATCTTTTATATTATAAGTACGCTGTCATGCTATAAACTCCACTTAGGTATTATGGAGCAGAAAAAATAATGCAAAGATTTTTTCTGTGCACCACCTGCTACTAAACTAAGGAAGTAGCCTGGAGATAAATTGGTGTCCTGAGGATATAAATACGGGGAAACGTTCAAGGAAAAAAAGGAAAACAACTCTTCAGCAAAATAGTTTTTGTTGCAATCTGAAGAAGCAAAGCGGAAAGATACGATACATCATTAAAGTTAGTTTCAGTTGATCATCCAGAATGACGTCCTCTCGTCACAACTGATTAGCGANGTTCAAGGAAAAAAAGGAAAACAACTCTTCAGCAAAATAGTTTTTGTTGCAATCTGAAGAAGCAAAGCGGAAGGATACGATACATCATTAAAGTTAGTTTCAGTTGATCATCGAGAATGACGTCCTCTCGTCACAACTGATTAGCGAAAAGAAGATCAGTAAAAAGGTCTTATTGGAAGTCACCGGCTTCTGCGTCAGAAAATCCTTTGTAAATTTTGTTACTACTGTTGATAAGGTGTTGTTGATCCACCTTAAAGCATTAGCGAAATCCATTTTTATTTAAAAGAAAGAGATAAATAGATCAATCATCACTGGCAGATCAATTTGTATCTAAAGAATGGTGTAATGATAAACCTACAAACATTACGACCACAATCTTTCCTGTGTCTATTAATTAATGCAAATGTGATAGTCTCCACCGCACTTGCTTCTTCTGAAAATGTTGCATGTTTTCCAGACAAACACGTCAACAGAATCATCGTCTTGACGGAGTGAAGTGCTGCGAGAAGGGAACAAGAAAATTATCTTCTCATCTGCTCATTAACATGACCATCTTCNACAAACACGTCAACAGAATCATCGTCTTGACGGAGTGAAGTGCTGCGAGAAGGGAACAAGAAAATTATCTTCTCATCTGCTCATTAACATGACCATCTTCTTCTCTCGCCGTCAAGAAAACAGGAGTTGTGAATTAGCCAAAAGTGGACCTACAACCCTTTGCACTGTTGTGGTCATCATATGAAAATTTTTATATTGTGGGAGTAGCAATAGTGGTAGTACATTTTCAAAAAAAACTTGATTGCAAAGAGAGAAACAGAAAAAGGGAAGAAGTCATCAGGATTCTGTAACCGTACATTTCTGACTCTTTTCAACTTCATCAAGTGCAAAAAATTATAATAATAATATGTATGCTATAAAAATAATAATGAGTTTGCACTCTTCTCAAATGAAATTTTTTCTGCAACTTCAAAAAAAGTACATGTTTGTTCTCTTTCCTATTTACTCTTTGCTTCTGAAGAGTGATTGTTGCTTTTTCTTTACAAATGAACTTTGTTTTGTGTGAAACTTGTCAATTGACCATTGACCAATCTGACTATGGTCGAAAAAAAGTATTGTGGACGATGGGAACGTGAAGAAGGACAAGATTTCATGCTTCGTGGAGATGACCACGGCGATAATTGTAATTACTTGTAAAACAGAATGAAATTCTTTTTTTTTTTTTGTAAAAAATAAGAAGTTGAACACGATGCCTACATAAAATTGCAACTATGATGAGGACATCGTCATTTCTCATTCTCTCCGCTTGCCAAAAAGTAAAGTAGAAAAGTTTTCGAGCGACAGAGATGAACGATTCCTTCATTCCAATACTACTACATTCGAATCCGTAACGCCAATAATAACGGAGCACGCTCTTCCCAACAACTATACAAACAAGAGAAACAACTCGGAGCTAGCGAATCGGGCAAAATGTGATTGGACATGGGTCAACCATAGCGAAATGGATGTACATATAAGAAGAAGTAAAAAGAGAAAATGTCAGTGCTCACAACAGAATGCACACACCAAAATTACCTACTCACACAACAACCCACACTTTTGTCAGGTATGTTTCTGTGGAGTAATCGAAGTTTATGCACGTCTGGCTTTGGCTTTTATTCTGACCTAGTCTCCATTTTAGTAACAAGAACTCATACTTCATTTCTTCGTGCCATACCTACTTTTTTAGCAGTGAGGCAAGAAACACATGATCAGCAGAAGCTGAATCAAAAACACGAGAGACGCATGCTGCAACATGAAAACAATTTTTTTTTAACCATTTCAATGCATTTTTCTCTCGGTTGAATTGAATTTGGGACAGGACACGAGAGAGAACTGAAGAAGCTATGAAGTGGCTACACTCCAGATCATACAAGAGCCACTCTTAATCCAACCTAGAAGCCGTACATTTTCCTTATACTTCTGAAAGAGTCCGCCTCCGACGACCGTTTCACCCTATTCAAGATGCTGCTCCATTCTATTGAAATATGGTGAAATAATTTGTTTCGAAGAATTTATTATTGTCGTCATCAGAAGTCCCAACTTGGATCCATGCAGGGCACCCAACTGAATATTTATTCTTATGAAAGGGCTTTATTACAGGTAAGAGCTTTGGATTCAGGTAAATCTAAACCCAAAAGGGACAAAATAATAGTAATAAGTAATATTGTCATCTTGATTGTATTGTGATTATTTCTGACCAAGGTGCATGCATACATATATATGCATATACGAGATACCTATAGGTACCTTGTCGTCCACATTCTTTGAGAAAGCACGACCGAAATTTTTCTTGGTCCCTTTGTGCTCCCTTGTTTGTCGTTGTTGTGCTGTAGTAAGCACATAT